>CM052341.1:19965886-20072072 GCA_028455595.1 Lasioglossum vierecki | reverse complement strand
GGAAGTGGGTTAGAATTAACCACATGACGTATGTAGTCTTTTGATTTTATAAAAAAAAAATATTTTTCGGATTTTTCGATTTTTCCTGTTGGTTTGGATATAAAATACACCTGATTCTAAAATTTGAAGTTTCTAGCTTGTCTGGAAGTGGGTCAGAATTAACATGATCATCATCATCTTCCTATATATATTCCAAGAATTATGGGTTTTTGGGGTATTTTTATCTCAGGTTTCAGGCTAGGTAGAAAGTTGCTTTTTACATGAGAGTTAGTTGATATTATATCTAGCTCAAATAAAAATTTTGGTTGACCTCGGTTACCGGGGGGAGCGGCAGTGGCGGTGGCAATATGGCTAAAAAGCGCTAAACTATCTTACGAGAATAACTACTCGGCAGCTTAGAGGTGGCGGGAGGGGAACTTGGTTCGCGCGCTGTCGCGCGCGTTGATATTTAAAAATAAGTACCAGGTCGTTCGGAAAGTGATATAGTTTTTCGTATACAGATGCCTTGCTTTCATTTGTTATTACCAGACTATCGGTTTTTATCAATTTATGAGGAGATTGTCTGGGTGAAATGTGAAACAACAAACGGTTAACATAATTGAAGAATATCGTGATTCGAGTTTCATTTTACTCCTGTTCCCCCCGATCAATGCAGTACATTTTATTTGCAATGCAGAATCGAGTTTATACGTTAAGATAAATACTCAGACGCAGTCGGCAACGTAATTGCTCGAGACTTGTTGAAAAATTGCGATAGCCGTGTGATCTCGTAACAAAACCACCCACGATCCCGTCCGTCGGGGATCCAAAGCAGCCTCCCTCTCTCTCTTTTTTCTGTTGAATGAAAAAAATGACCCTCTTAAGTCGTCTTCGAGATTCAGGAAGAGAGATTTTGCAAAATTAGGTTGACATTTTCCTAGTCGAAGCGCCTTTTCGTTCGAGATCGTTGGAGCAAGCGCTAATCCTGCAGCAATCATACGGTCGACTTGTCAGACATTATAGAGCGTCTTAAATTTGGTGAAAACTTCGAACGGCCTCAGAATCGAAAATAAGACGGAGGGTAGGCCCGTGAACGGTTCCGGGACCGCGTTAATGGAGGATAAGCTCGTGCTTCTGGACTGACTCTGTTTCTGTTCCTTGGATACCCCCGGGGAAGATGCCTTTAACAGAGTTCACCTGCCGCTTCTCCGAGTTCAGTGCCGCCCCTGTTCGCTAACAATGTTCAAAATACTTCTTGTACAGGATCTATAGAAATAATACAGCGAGTGTCTACATTCACGGTTTGGTAAAAATCGATGGAAGAATTTCTAGGTGAAAACGTTATTCTTTTCAAGAAATCTCTTTAATCTCAACCATTCTTTTTAACCCTACGCTGCATAGTGTAGCATATCTGATAGAGTTAACAAAGGTAGAGTAAACTGTACAATGATTAGCACCCTAAGCCAAAATCGCAGTAAAAATCTGTTTATCTTTCTTTAAAAAATTTGTTTAAACGAGTTTAACTTGCTATTATTATAAGCTAATAGAGACTTTTCTGTGAATAACGATCGTAAAACAATTAGTACAGTCATTGGCACCGGAAAAAGTAAACGTTAAACAGTCTATTTGTTCTATAATTAAACATAAAGCGCATTTGTTACATCTGTAGTACAGTCCGAAATTAAGTTATAAAACGATAAAGTATATTCACTCGTAACGAAAATTTTAATTTAATAGTGTTTTAATTTTAATAGTGTTTTAAAAATTTTAATAGTGTTTTAATTTTAAAACACTATTTACACTGCACTGTAGTCATCCGTCGGTCTAATAGGATGCATCAGCATTGCTAACAGACATATGTGGAATTCTATTATAACAACTTACAACGTTGCTTTGAAATATAAACAAGAGCAATATAAAATGATTGGTAATTATTACGAAAGGGTGGCCATACTCCGATTTTGATGAAATTTAAATATGTTATGCAGTAACACATTTTGAACAACTTTTCTCTTTTCCAATATAGGGGGGTAACTTTTAGTTTTCGAAATATTCACAAAAAACTATTGCTAATACCGTATCGAATTCTCCGCATTCTAGCACGCTTCGTGGGTAACGTAAGGTTGCTCAGGCGCGGCGTTTGTTTACTTTTTTCGTGTAAAATCGCCTACTTTTTTTTTATTCTAACATTGTTTTATGCAACGAACATGAGATTATCAATGGATTATCACGATTATTTTCGGAAATGATACTGGGAATAGCGTTGATTCTTGATATATCTTAATTGTTCCATGTATATACGTGTATATATTTTGTTTTTTAACCATAACTCATTCTGATCGCATAATTATTGCATTACAGCTGTCATCCGGAATGTGAACTAGTAATGGAAAAGCCATCGAAATAGAATTAGTTGTGGTTAGGTCGTGGAGGGGGCGCAGACCACGCATACGAAAATCCAGGAGTAGCTTTCAAAATTAAAAGCTCATCCTATATGTGTATCATACTATATAGAGTGAGACTCTGTTTTCTGTTATCCCCACAACGTTTTACAAAAAAAAGTAAACAGACTCTGCGCCGGAACGACCTTTGGCACGGAGCGTGCTAGAATACGGAAAATTCAATACGGTATTAGCAATAGTTTTTTGCGAATATCTCGAAAACTGAAAGCAACCACCCTATATTGGAAAAGGAAAAACTTATTTAAAATGTTGAAATCTATAACATATTTAAATTTTATCAAAATTGGAGTATGGTCACCCTTTTGCAATATAATTACCTCAAACTACAATTTTATGATATTGGCGCACTGGTTCGATCAATTGTAAAAATATAGCAAGTTTTCAAAATATTACATGAAATTTAATTCAAAGTTTCGGTCTAAAATCCAGACCTTTTTCAAAAATATATAAATTTCCGTATTGCGTCTGTAAGAATTAATCAAAAATACATTTTGTATTGTTAATTGAAACTATTTTCTCCAGTAAGATTTTGAAATTTGTAAGACTTACATGCTTATAACAAGTATTAATTAGAATTATTTAAGGTTATGTGATAACGTGTTGATTACATGCTGGTGACATGTGGACTAAGTAAACCGTGAACGGTTTTAAATGAAACGAATCAAAGAAAACAATGGATCTCAGTAATTGGCCAATCAATAATGGCGCCAAATATGAAACTTTTCACCTTGTCCAGACAAACTGTAGTTGTTAATATACCAATATGAAGATTGGTAATAAATGAATCTACATTCAGAGTGTTTTATTGAAAATAACAAAATTTTATTATTTGGAATGTGATTTTAGACCGAAACTGCTATATTTTTACAATTGATCGAACCAGTGCGCCAATATCACAAATTGTAGTATAAACAATTGTCAATCGAAATACGAAAAACGGTTATAATTACCTTAGTTTGTCATAAGTTTTCGAGGAAACGGTCGAGTTCCGAACGATGGTTTCCTCCGCACTTTTCATCTCTGTGTCGAGTAGAATAAGTAAGCAAAACTTGTGGACTTTGAAAGTAAAAGATTTTCATTAACTTCCGCTAAACCGTGGGTGTAGAATCACGCTTCTTTACACGTTGTGCATGATTCTGTCGCGTGTTAGAAATCGTTTTATCTTCGCCGCGATTACAAGCATGGCGTGCGTCCTGGCGGAGCAACCTGTTGCTCCTCCGACTAACAATAAATGGAGCACCGTGGTGCACACGCGAGAAGCGGTTCGGTAACGTTATGGGAAACGCGAAACATATGGTCGGATCGATACCGTGTACGAGCGCGGGCATTGCCGATACCCCGGGTTTTACCTGTACAACGAGGGTGGAAAGTGGCTGCCATGTCCGATGAAACGCAGTAAAATCTACCATATGCGGAGTTATGGTCTCATGAGAACGGCCGAGCCTCTCCGGTTAAATGCAATTTGACATGGGAAATGATCCACCCTCGTCGAAATGTATTTACTCGTCGATGATTTTCGAGCACCTCCGTGTTTTGCGCCCGTGAAAACTTCCAAACTGGTAGGGTACACATTATCGAAGAAGAAGGTCTCGCAAGCAAAATATTCTAGTAGGTAGAACCATTTGATTTTTTATATTTCGCGACTTGAAGAGAGTCCCGATCAACAGCAAGGATTCACGAATGGCTTGTTTGCCCGGCCGTCCATTTTATCGCGTGATCTCGCGCCGTCCTCCGCGAAGATCCTGAAAACAAGTCATGAAATTGAAAAGCGACACGCCGCCGAACGTGTCTGTCCCGGCGACGTTAATGTCCGTTAAGTCGGCCGGAAGTGCACTGTTATGAAAATCAGGAGGTCGGTTAGGTTAGGTTCCTCTGAGGAGAGAGTAGCAGCCTAACGAACTTCTCACCGAACGTTTTCGTTACTCGTTTTCTTCGGATGGAAAGTGGGCGTTGCACACCGGAGTGACAAGTAGCTGCACCGGCTACCAGATCAGAAATCAGAGACGTTACCACCTCGAGGGGTTTCGAAAAGAGACGGAGAAACTCCTCGAGAAGGTACCTTGCAAGACGCGGATCCATCCTGGGCGGGAACATCCGGCCTAGAGCCTCTGGTTACGCATTCAACTGTCCTCGGAGCTACACACCGCTCCTCGTGATTGCCTGTTCAACAACCCAGGACGATCAGTGGGAATCTTTCGGATCGATTCTGTTGGTGCCCCTTCCTTTATTTCTCAAATAGAATGCCAAGACGTTCTGATTCTTCAACGGACGTAGCCCTAGGATAAGTGCCAACTGAAACCTTGTTTATCGATCTACTGTTTTCTTTTTATAAATTAAACGCGTACACGATTTTGCAGCACCATTTACAGTCTCTAGATCTCCAGATCCAGGCTCTTTCTATCTGTTTGTGTGTGTGTGTGCCATTGTGACCAGTGGCGCAACCAAGATTTAATCGTGGAGGGGGCCCGAGTTGAACAGAGTGACCTTTTCTTTTTTACAAAAATATCTATTAACGATAACCGGAGTATTATTACACAATTTTACATGCTAAACATTTTCTGCTCCAAGCGCAGGGCGTGTAGCATTTGCTGCTTCTGCTATACAGGGCATCTCAAAATTCCTTCATCATCCGGAAATTCGAGGTTCTTGAGTTCATTTGAAGCAACATTTTCACTACTTTGTTAAGGAGTTATTAACGAAAAACACAGACCAATCAGAGCGCGACATAGACGCTTCTTGGTACAGTCGGCCCGGCGCGCCAACTGTCAATTGGCCGACTGTGCGAACACGCGTCTAGGTCGCACTCTGAATACTCCCTATTTTTCATTAATAACTCCTTAACAAAGAGAACTCCTTCAAATGATCTCAAGAACCTCCAATTTCCGGAAGTTGAAGGAATTTTTAAACACCCTGTGTAGCTCTAATCGGCCCTGCACATTGAAAGCAGCTGTTCTATTGTTTAACTAATTTTCCTTTTTCTTGGGAAGAGGACCCAAGGCGTCGCATGTAGGATCATTAGAATATCAAGTGACTAAGTACTGATCGGGAGATTCTGCGTAGGATTCTCTAAATCTTCACATGTATCTCTGCTGAGACGATCGACAAGACGCCAATTGATCGGACCGAGTCTTGATGATCCTGAACAATGGGGCATCTAGGTTAATATACATTTTCCGTTGGCCCTATTCAAGCCTTCCCAGCGTTTTCCACCATACGCAGAGAACGTATTCACGATGGCGGACCAGATTTCGGGTAGCGGCCACTCCCACCTCACCCATGAAAGGGCAAAGACGTCTTCTTGTCTCTGGAAAAAGATCCCTGGCGTTCTTGGCTTCGGCTATAGCTGGCGCTCTCCTACCAGCACTGACTGTGAGCAAACTTTTCAATGGTCGCCCTGAAAAAGCACAATAGTCGAGCACAACCAGTGACGTAACTCGAGCCCGCTGTCAGTGCTGACAGTGCTGACGGTCGGCTCTTTGTCAGCCTACTTGCTGGCCTCACCTACTTCGGCTTCCTTTTCTCTCCGATTCTCTCGATCGCCATTAGCCCCTTCCATTCTGCTGCTCTTGCTCTATTTCTTTCTCTCACTCTCCCTCTCTAACTTTTAGGAAACATCCCCCATTTGGCCGCTTTCTCTCTTTCCGTTTCCGTCATTTTTATCATGGCGCATCCCAATGATGGGAACTGGGCGATACGAATAGTTCCTCGTCGAACAGATTTCCGGACCACAAGGATGAAAACACACACATCGGATAATCAATTCTCGATCTTCTTGGTTCGACAGTGAACGTCCAGTGTGACGTTCACAATCTCGTAGTAAATAATGAGATCATAGAACAATAATAATATTCGTGGTAAAAAAATGCAGGGTTCCCCAAAAATGTGGTTCCTCAAAGGGATGATTGTCGAGATCATTTGAAATGACTTTTTCTTTTTGGTCCACGTTTTCCGTTAGTAACTCCTGAACCAAACCAAGAAGAACATTTTCTTCAAGGAAAAAATTATTTCAAATGACCCTAGATATCCTTTTAAAGGAGGTACATTTTTGGGACCACATCTTCAACAGTACACGTCGAAGATGCAACGCGTTGCGTCACTGGAATAAAACTGGTAACGAACATCTGTATGTACTACATATTTTTCAAATAGATCGATAGAATGCTCTCACTCTTACCCCCCGTTTCTGAGCGGCGTTCTTATTATTCTCTCGGGCCGTTTTTGTCGGGAGTGGCCCGCGCTGCTGTCATTTCGCCTCGCCCGTGGTCTCGAATTACGTCGACGCGCCGTTTTGCCGTTCGCCTCCTCCTTTTGATGCTTGTTCTCGCAGGTCGATTCGCCTTTTGACGAACTGCTTCTTTAGTTTGAAATGCGCGTCATTCAATACCCTCCCGCGCTGAACAAAGCGCTTCCGGAAGCGCCATGAGATTTAACTACATCGCGCGACGCAGGTAGATCATGCACGGTGATTCCTCGAGTTAGATTCTAGATGCACAGTAGTGCACCAACCATGTTCTCGCACTACCTCCTTTTACACCAAACAATTTAGCCGTTTTTTAGAGGCTTCTAACTCGGAACTGGAGGCAGATGGAGAAATGTAATTTCGTACACTTTTTAAATGCTATTATGTCTCAATATATTTTTTTTTATTAGAAAATCTCGTATGAGATTTATTTCAACATAATTACAAAAAAGACGAAATACGCCACATACAAAACAGAATATAATAATTACAAAATAGAATGTGGTATATTAGAGATACACAGATATTTTAATACAGACATATGATTAGTTCGAACTAGGGTTTATACAAAAAACGACTTTTTAAAAAAACCGGTTTTCGGTTTTTTACTTTTCCATGAAACCGGTTTAAACCGGGTTTGAATTTTTACAGATAAAAAACAAGACATGTTTACAACTTAGAATAGAAGTTTTTAATTTTTTTTATTTATTAAAGAATTGACAAAATGATACCCTTAAAGAATCACAGAAATTAAAAATGTTTTATATTTATGAAAATTATTATTTTACTTCTTTCTTTGATGAATAAAATGTGATTTTAAACAGCAAAGAACGTCAATGGATTTATTGCTTATTCGTGTCCTTATTTTGGACACAAAATTTCCAAAAATAGAAAAACTCGCTCACTTGCTACTAAACTGGGCTTAATTGTCTTTAAAGCATTAAATAATAAATCTAAATTTTTTGTTCTTCTATTTGTAGCCTCTAAGACCAAAAACTCCTTCTTTAATGTTTGAGGACTGCAGGAAGTCACTTCTTCAGGTTCTTGCAGATATTTATTTATTGCTATTTCCATAGCATATTTCATCACAGATACGTCTTTGTCTTGATTTTCTTCTTCATCACTTTTTTCATCATCGCAGTCATCTTTTGTAGAACGATTTTTATATTCTTTATATAATCTTCGTAATATCTGCCCGGATAACTTGATGATGACTGACATCATCATTAAGGCAATGATAAGGCAATAATGTTCCCAGACCTTTCTCCGGTATATACAACTTGCTGTATAATTTTTGCTTACATTAAAATCATTATAGCGGATTAATATAAGTGTTATGTATAAATTTAAAACCGTTTTTTTACTGGAAAAACCGGTTTTCGGATTGCAAAATTTTCTTTTAAAAACCGACAAACCCTAGTTGGAACATTATAGACAAAACTTATACTTTAAGATCACAGCTCTTAAAAATGATAACATGCAGTGACAAGCTTTTATATTTGGTTTAGCTATCAAAATTGAGACATCCATTGAAAGTTGGAAATTTATTTTGCTGAGTTTATTCATTAATTTGAGCCTTTCCTCGTTGTACAAGTTACATTGCCATAGAACGTAGTTTAGCGATTCGTCATCCTCCCTGCAGCTACACTCAGGATTATCAATAAATCCAATGTGAGCCAGAGAAAACGCAAGATGATAGTGGTCAGATCTACACCTGTTTATATTGACAATAGTTGAACAGGATAAGTTTAACTGAGAAAACCAAGGAAGTCTATTTTCATTAAAAAAATGCTGAAAATATGTTTTGCCCTAATGAAACATTAATCTTCTAACATTAGTAGGTTCCGAGATATAGGACCTCAAAAATCGCTAAATTTCTCACTGAATGATTGACTGACTGACTGACAGATCATCAAAGCCTTTTCGGTACTTCCCACTGACCTAAAAGCTTGAAATTTGGTACATAGGTCCACCATAACAAACACTCAAAGGAATAATTATCAAAATGAAATTTTAAACCTTAAATGGGTTTTATTGAAAAAAAGAAAATATTAGGAGAACATTACAGTAGGATAGAACATAGCAGCATAACATACATAAGTATACGTTTTATTAGCTTCGAAGTCGCAACAAATACTGATGAAAAACACAATCAACAAAAATCGATAAAATCGCAACAAATACTTCCCGTAAACAGGAGCCAAGCTTTCTATGGCCGTAACAAGTTGTGAGATCAAAGAAAATACCGTTAAGTTCGTTTGCTTAGAAGTACCTCTCGCAATACTGAAAAGAAGCTTGTAAAAATTAGTTTAAAAGAACGCTATTTAATTTTTGAAGATTTACATGGAGGGCTAAATTATTCAAATTTGACCGTTACTTTTTAAACCAATGGCAATAAAATTTGTTAGGTAGCGGCCAAGTTTCAATAATTTAACCCTACATGTAACTCTTTAAAAATTAAGTAGCGTTCTTTTAAACTAATTTTTACAAATGCTTTTTTCAATATTGCAACAGATATTTCTAAGCTAACGAACTTAACAGTATTTTCTTTGATCTCACAACTTTTTACTGACATCATAGAGAACTTGGCTTCTGTTTAGAGGATGTTTTTCTTGGGAACACCGTTTGCGCCACCTGACACGATGGGCCGCTTTTTTCTAACCGATCGTAAAAACAGCAACAATTGTTGAATCACAAACCCGATTCGCGTTGACTACTAGATGAAAATACTAACTAGATGTCGTTACTGGGAGCGAAGTATTGGTTAAAAGAGCTGTTGAAATTGCTGTTGATAGAACCATTAAAAAAGTCCTCGGCCATAAACAGGACCCTGCTAAAATGGTAAAGGGTTAGAGAAAAACTAAGAAGATGTTTGTATATATATACTCCTTCGGAAATTATCTGTGCAAGGTGTTACCGTCTTGTGAGCTCGTATTTCCCCTTAATCTCACTCCATTGTTCACGGTCTCTGGGCTTACAACCCTTCGAGCTAAATAGCACTGCCATAAGAGGTTGCAGTTTTACGACGGATCAAGTATGATTTTAGCCAAAAAGCAGTTGTAAATCGTAACAAGTTAAAGCGAGGCTGGTTTTCCCATTTTTCGGAAAAAAATTACACCTTGTCCGACTACCCGTTGGCTGGGTTCAAGCAAGCGGTAATGCCCTCTGCGGCCCATTATTGGTTTGCTTTGACTAATTCTGTAAAAAGTCTACTAAACTGTAGCACGTCGTATCTCATTCTTTTGTTGATGTCGGCACGTGCCAGCAAATTATTGCTGCAATTCTCCTATTGTGCTAGGACACGGCCAGGACTACGGCGGGTTGTATCTCCTAGGACCCTCTGAATTCGCATTTCAATCCCAATCCCAGAATTTTTAAAATTCTCATAGAGTAAAATTACCTATTCTAATTATTAAGATATTCGAAATATGATTTATTACAAAGATGTACATGAAATTCTTGTTTAAAAGTAATTACCAATTCGTTGATATACGTGTGTATATTGATTGCAATTAATCATTTTCTAATTAATACATAATATATTCTTTTTTTAAGCGTATAGAGTATCGAGTTTTGCTTCCCTCGCAGTGATCACACCGTTCGTGTGTGTCTAAATAATTAAATAACACGGTCCAACAAATTCAAACTTTTTTTTGACGTTTCGATACTCACTATGCGATTCTTATAGAGTTTTTCGCGCTGATTTCGAAGCTGATCTTATTTTTTTCTCCTAGACGCACAGTTTTCGAGAAATGAGTTTGAGAAGAAAACAAATGTTTTAATTTTGAACAAATATTGTGATGTTATTATAAAAGATATTGTATTGTTCGTTATAGCAAAAGATTCTCTAGTCTTTCCCAAATCCAGTGATGTTCAATAGTAGTACATTATGATTGTTTAAACATGTTTAAACATCATTGAACAATCATTAAAAAAGGAGAAGCACCACTTTTGCACAGTTTTTTGATAATATTTTTTAATTTATCTGTAAAAGTAAGGGTCCAGCGGAAAATCGAAATAGAGCAGACTTTTATCTTCAGAAACCACCCTTTCAAGTTTCTAACGTCGACCTATTTCCCTGAGCAGAGAACAAAATATCCGTGCACAACATGAGTTGCCGTCAGTGACGATCACCACTGGAGCGTGCGTTCGCTGCGCCACGCCGCACAGTGGGGTATATGCCCGATTTCAGTGGTCATGAAGCAATTTTAAAATTTTACATAAATTGAAAATTTTTTATAGCTTGAGTTAGTTGAATGTCTGAGGAACAATCTCCCATCATTCGTTTTCCCATTCATGCATCCGTTAAGTACTGAAATTTGTCGGAAGTTTGAAGTTTCGTTAAACGCTTTCATTTCTCAACAAATTCACCTATTAGTAAATTTTACTTTATTCACATACACTAACAGATTTTTGTTTCATATAAGTTTTTTTAGCTAAGTATAGGGTACAATTTTAAGAGAAATTCACTTTTTACTATATACATTTGTGTAATTATTAATATTTAAAGGTCATTGATTTGACCTTGGATAGACTTTTAAGAATCATGCGAAGATCATCTTCAATTTCTTAGATAAGTAGAACTCCCTATTGGAAATGCATACTTTTCGTTATGGCTATATATTTAAAACACATGTTCTTTATAATAAGTATTTTAAAAAGATATTTTAAATGTAAATGATTATACTTTTCGATAGTGTACATAAAATAGACGAATAACATAAAAATATTGATTAGTCTTTATAATAACAATTCTAAAGAGAGATTTTAATTGTAAATGATTATACTTGTCGAAAGTGGACATAAAATAGGCGAATAAAATTAAAATATTGATTATTATCGGTACTACTTGATTGAAAAATGACTACAAACTTTATAATCTGATACGCTCCTCTTTATGGACAAATTTTGCACTCAAAACATCCCTTTCAGTAAAAACGGCATACAGTACAACAAATAGAAATCTCAAGCTTTAAAATGGTTCTTTTTTCATCAAATTTGGATAAATTTTAGCAAAGTTACAGCAGTTTCAATATTGAGCAAATTTTGAATTCGCTGTGGCCACTGAAATCGGGCGAATACCCCACTGTGCGCCGTCTCCCGTTTAAACATGTTTAAACAATCATAATGTATTACTATTGAACATCACTGGATTCGAGAAAGTCTAATGAATTTTTTGCTGTAAAGAACAATACAATACCTTTTATAATAACATGATAATATTGGTTCAAAGTCGAAAAATATGTTTTTCTTTTCAAACTCAAATTTGTCAAAAACTGTGTGTCTAGTGAGTTCACTGCATGATGTTTTTAAACGCGATGAAAATATTGAAAGAACGCCAGTTATTGTGTTTTATTTGAGGGAAAAATATTAAAGAAAATTCAAATGCATTTTTAGTTTACTATATACCAGATTTGTTAATTGTATCAGATATGATACACTGTGCAGCGAAGGGTTAAAAATATTCCTAACGGGTGAAATTGATTTGCACAAGGTTAATTTTTACTTGCAGAAGGAGTAGAGAATCTGTATGAATGTCAATAATCGGCACAGTTTCCCAAGAACGTCTTGCATATTATGGAGGAATCCCTCACGCGTATTTACCGGAACGTTGCGAACGCGAACCGCTACCGATAGGCTTGTTAATCCTTGCAGCTTACCGCATCCCGGCGCATTGTCGGTGGTTGGGGAAAAGGATCGAGAATTTGTTCTCTTACGGTAAGAAATTTTGTCTCAACTCCTGCGGTGTTTGTTGTGCGCCGTGTAAAACAACCATACGGAGGGTTACGTAGCACCTTACCGTTGCTCACCTGCGTTGGCCCACAGATAGCTGGCTTAAAGTAATAAAGAAGCAGCACTTCCTGCGTAGGTATTAACTATGGTCGCGTCGAGCGCCGCAGGATTAACTACCTACCGCGATCCGCCATAAAAACCGACGCCGTGGGCCATCACCATAAACGTGTGCAAAGCTGTTGCTGCTAATTACTGGGAAGATTACAATAGGTTCCATAGTGTTCCGATGATATAAGGAACTGTTGTCGAGACACAGGTTTTGATGCGTGCTCTAGTCGGAAACGATCGCTAGACTATGGATGTACAGGGTGTATGAAAATTATATGTCACGACCACTATAGCGTGATTCTACACCTCATGATCGGTGAAGATCTGTTAAAAAAACTTCCCGCAAAATTGTCCTTGACTGACTTTTTTAAGGTTTTGAAGGTCAAAATTTTTTTATGATTGCATTGTGTTCTACTCATTGAGAGGATAAAAAGTGTCAAAGGAACCATAGATCGGAACTTGATCGTTCTCTTAAGAAACAATGTTAAAGTTTAACTAACCTTTATTCATTATTCGATACACATGCAAATGTAAACACATGGTAACAGTGAAATCTCATCCAGCAGTTTAGTTAAACTTTAACATTGTTTCTTAAGAGAACGATCAAGTTCCGACCTATGGTTCCTTTGACACTTTTTATCCTCTCAATGAGTAGAACACAATGCAATCATAAAAAATTTTGACCTTCAAAACCTTAAAAAAGTCAGTCAAGGACAATTTTGCGGGAAGTTTTTTTAACAGATCTTCACCGATCATGAGGTGTAGAATCACGCTATAGTGGTCGTGACATATAATTTTCATACACCCTGTACATGCGATTATGGCTTTCGAAAACTTTGAAATTTTCTAGAATATAACGGAATTTAGTACGATTTTAATTTACTTCAGACCTAAACAGGCTATTACCACGGAAAATCAAATTTCATTTGATTCGAGTTTCTGAAAATGCGTATACAAAAATTACAAATTGCATTTATGGCTGATAAAAATTTTCAAACAATGCTGGAGTATTATTATATCATTATATTACTATATTATGGATCTAGAAATTCTAGACAGCGGATTTTCATGAGAAATAAACATTATCTTAACGAATTCCAACAAACTGCCGTGAAATAGGAATTTATTTTCTTTCTTAATATGTTTAATTGGTTGGAAATAATATAACAGTGTTACTAAATTCTTCGAAGATTTTTACCGTTTCATATTATACCTCCTGATTTTTGTGATAAATTCGTACAAACCGCTATCTGTGACCAATGAGAATGGAATTTTATTGGGTACCGTTCTCTTGAAATTTGTCTAGTGAAAATGGAAAGTTGCGTACGCATCGGGATTCTAATGATTACAGTAATGGAATCGGCAATTTGACAGGTAGCGTCCGGGAGAAATGATTACAGTCGGGACAGGGGAAAGAAGATCGGAGGATCCGGTCAACGTTGTATTACGAGATAAACGGAGGTCGAACGAGGGTGAGATCCGCACGATGGGACGTGATTCATGCGAACAACGCACGACGTCTGACGCGATAGGAGAAAAAGATCGAGAGGGAACGCTGGCCCCTGCAAGGAAAAGGAGGGAAAATCGAGCACGTGTTCCTTCAATGGGAGAGTTCACACGGGGACCATTTCTTGTCATCTAATCTAATCATTTGTCCGTAGGATACGCCGCTTGCACGGACCGTACCGACTGCGGGTGGGAGCACAATTCTGCGAAAGGATTTTTAATGGATAGGCGAATTTTTAAATAATCAATGGTAAACTGAACGGTCTTGGTCCCGAAGAAGAAAATAAATGAAACATTCGGGTTAAGTCCCGTAAATGTTGCACTTTCTTCAAATGGATATTTCCCAAGGACATATAGAATGCAACCCATTCCTTCGTGAAATTTTTCTCCGCCGCTTTGTTCAGGAGTCATTAAGGGAAGACGTGGGCCAATCACAGCGCGGTTTCCGTTGAGTACGGCACACGGTGGACCAGATCGGCTCGGTAGCTGTTCACGCCTATTTCACCATTATTTCAAAATTTAAAGATTACATCAAATAGGTCGTTGGAGTCGTCTTGGCGTCAGCTATAGCATTGTTTACTAAAAAATATATAGTTATAAATAAACAATCTAGGTGACCACGATTTTTTATTAAAAAAAAGAATAGATTACAGATTACTTTCTGTAGGAAACATTTATTTGCCACACCACCGGAAATGTCTGAAAATTCGTGTGAATAATGAATAATAATTGAAAACTGGCTATTTAAACTTTCAAACACGAGTAATCCATAATTTTTCAATGAATTAAATTTATTATGTTTAATGAAATAACAAAAATATGATATTACTAACGTATTTAAAGAATTACAAATATTCAAACAAGATTAAGTATTATAATTTACGAAGTTACTGACTATAATCAATTCATCGTACGGATTTTCGGCTTAAATGTTAAATCTTTGATTGTGTTTATCTATCAATAAACAAAAATCTATATTATAACTACTCTTAACAAAAGTAAAATACAGGTTTTCAATATGGAAAATCTTCTGTGATGCTATACAGCGTTGCTGATCCAATGATCTCTCAAACACAAATGATTCAACTGAGCTAGTACGAAATTCGAATGTTTATTAATGGTCGGATGATATAAAAAATACATAAGACAGGTTTGGGTCAGGTCTTTACACTCTTAAGAGCCGCTGAGTGGTCGTCATACGTCTCGTGCAACGCGACGCTATAAACCATCATAATTTCCGAACAGGGGTTAGTCGGGACAAAAACTTTGCAGGATCTTTCAGAGAAGACGTTGCTGAAAATCTCTCACTTTATTAGAGCCTAAATTTTTTTGAACATTTTAACTTTTCCCTTGTCAAAGGCGAAAAATTTTGAAGATTTTCCTTAGTTGACTTAGCACTTTTTTCAAGAATAAATTATGAACATTAACGTTTAGTTCCTGGGGCGTTCTCAACATAGATATACATTCATCATAAAAAAATTGGGCACTTAACTTTCAGCAGGTTTTCCAGGACATCGTTATGCAGAAACGGAATTTTTTCGGTGCTAAATCGTATCTGAGAAAGTTTGATCTTCGAACGCTTATTGTAACGAGAGTTTTTAATAACTTTAATTAATATTATCATTTTCGAATGTAATGGACATTTTAAGAGTCACTGTGCATTGGTTAAAAATCGATATAAGACCTTAATTTTTTAGCTCATGAACAGTTACCGAGCCATTCTGGCCCACTGTGCGTCTGCCAAATAACCCCTGAACGAGGTCGTGGAATTTCGCAAAGGATAATGTTACTTGAAATCACCCCAGGAATCATTCGTTTTAAAGTACAACATTTTTTGGACACCTTGTGTATTTGTTGGACTTGAATCCGATACGCCGTAGATGTTTCCAGGTACATACATTACACGTAGGAGGTTACCGCCCTCCCGATACATCCCCGTTGGCATCGCCACGACGTCGATCTATTTGCCCCTACGGCACGACACTTCGCAGCCGTGTCAATGCGACCCCCGGTGAGAATTCCATTATCATGGCCACGATTTATGCTCGTCCCTCGGCGCGAGTAAAAATGGAGCCTTCCTGATCGTTCCACGTAAGAGACAACCAGAGAGAACTAATTCTCGCATTTCACAAACTGTTCACGGCATTTAAAGTAGAATTAATTTATTATAGGTTTTGCACCCCAAATTCAACTCTTTGTAAATCAAATTTCACCCTTTAAGAAAATTATAGATTTATCTGCACACAGTTTCCATACACTAATGTGCATCTTTGCAATAAATCATATTTCGAATTTCATAACAACTGGATTACATTTGATTTGATTTTTCTTACAAAAACTTAGTTAGAAATACTCTTTATTCGTAGAAGTTTATTTGACTTACCAAAGGATGAATTTGGAGAGTAAGAGAGCTGTATTAAAAATGAAAAATGAAAAATATCGATAGATAAATTGTCTGTGCAATTTGGTAATTTTCCCGTTTCGCTATGCAGCATTCGCTGGCTCGGAGTGCCTCTAGAGATTCTATGGCTACTCTCCTCCTCTTTCTGCCATTAGCTCCCCCGGGAGCAAGCTCGTGGGGTGTTAAATGGTGAACGATGAGAAGGTGCTCCACACCTTCATAGAAGCAAGAGTTGTCGCGAATTTCACAATGGCGCAGCGGGCGTTCGCGATATAAATATTTGTCTTCGAAGAGGCCCGGCACTCTCGGCAAGAATCTCGGGGTATGAGGCAGAGCGAGAGAGAGAGAGAGAGAGAGAGAGCGGGGTGGCGCGCACAAGGGTCCGAAATAATGGTAACGCGGCAAGGTGTGTGCGTTGAAACGCGCGCCCGTTCGTGCGTGAATGCGTAATGCCTCTTCGGTCCTGTGTTCGCGAGGAGTTGGTTTTCGTTGCGGAGCTGGAGGAAAGCCCTTCGCCACTCGAAAGACAAAAAACTACCTTCGCTCTGTGGAGATCGGCCCGCATGTCTTCGCCTGTCAAACGTTTTGTGGGAAAGTTTCCAGGGAATATGAAATGTCAAACCTCGAGGATCCCCCTCATTGTTCGAACGGCCGCCCGGTAATCGAAGATCTCGAACGCAACATCGAGAGATCTCGCCGTAACATTTTCGAAATTGTATCAACAATAGGGTAGTTCCTATTCTCGACTTTTGAATTTATTATAATGAAAGAACATAGATGTGACGAGAGAACCTGCCCCAAAATGTTTAAACATTAACAGAATTAATTGAATCGTTTTTCGAAAAAATTGAGAAAACGTCGGATCAGAATCCAAAAATCGGGTTGCGTTTTTGGGGTGCGTTTACTCGTTATCCGATCGAGCTGAAACATCGCACAGATTTTTGTTGAACGATTTCAAGCAAGTTTGGGGGGTGTTGCAGGAGAAATCTTGAGAAAAATTTTGCGAAAAGAGTAAATAGGAGAGCCAGGATGGCTTAATCAACAATTTCTGAGATTATGAAAATGTTTCACTTCCTTTCGGTTCACAAAATATTTCTAAAGCGGCATGATTGATTCGCCACCCCGGTTAGGAGTGTTCCGTTTGACACTAATATCGTGACGTTGGCTCATCCAGACGGGACTAACAGCCGCCCTCGCGCCCTTCCCAGGAATCGGACATCTACATTCGCTGCGCAGGATAATGCCACCTCCCTCGGATGGCAAGGACAAATCGCTTAACGCGATCTGGCTGCTTGCTCGTTGCTCTTCGCTCGTGGTTCGCGGGGTGACAAATTATTTTCCATTACCGCCGCGTCGATGACGGCCACGATCGCGCGTAAAATATGGCGGCTTCCGTTCCGCCAAGGCATATTTAATTAACCGTATTTCACGCAACCAGATGCGAACTCGCGACGTTTCGTTTTAAGGAACCGCGTGTACAGGGTGCAAATAAATTAGGGATCCCTATTTCACGCGTACACGTGTATTTCACGCACACGTACTTCAGCACGTGTCATTTAATATAAAGTGTAAGTACAACGGGTACACGTGTATTTAAATATACGTGTGCTATTTAACGTATACATAAATACTCGTGTACTATTTCACGTATATTTAAATACACGTGTATTAACGTATCCGCATTTTAATTCGTTTTTATGTTTAAGGATACAGTTACTAATTTTCGAAAGCAAAATAGGGGTGTACATAAATCAATATAAATGTTCGAAAATTTATACGACTTAAATGAGAATTCATTCATACGCGTGTATTCAAATATATACACGTGAAATAGTACACGTGCAACCATGTACTTAAAAATGCACCTACCGAGGTAAGTTATAATATGTGTAATGAAATACCTGTGAAATAGTGCAACGTGTACACGTGAAATAGAACACGTGCTGATGTACGTGTATTTAAATACACGTGTGTTATTAACACACGTACAAAACCACGATCTCTAAAATAAATGTTTGCTCGTCCATATAATTTCACCTTATATTATATTCACGCTTGTGGCAGCCAAGAGCAAACATTTCTTTACAGTCTGTACATACTTTGAACCCGACGTGAAACTTCCGACGAGAACGAACACGAGAAGGAGCAGCAGTTGTCGAAACGACGGCGTTTCTGAAAAAAAGAAGAAGAAGAAGTGGATGGAGAAAGATTCGTGATCGAAATTCACTGACAGTCCGCTGCCAGACGGTCATGCGTGCCGGTGCACCTCGTTGGATGAAGATGAAATGTCGTTTCCAACGTGTTTTCTAGGTTCCGCTATTGCCGTTGAAGGGCCACAGAAGAGAGGAGACGAAGGACGGCGATACACGACATGAATGGCCGAGGCATTCATCGTTTAATCAAGGATCTATGACGGCTGAATGCCTCCGAGGAGTACCTTTGTGCCTGTTCGCGTTACGAGGCGAGTCCTTTCTGAAAAATAAGGGCGTGGGAGGAGTGACGACAAGGAGGGCTGGCTCGGGGAGTATATGTATACGAAGTGCCTCTTTCTACGGACCCTAAGCGTTCACGTCGCAAAAGGATAAGGTACAGGTGATCTCTTCGTACCTTTACGCACCACTAATTTCTTCCTCGTAATCTTCCGCGGCCGGTCGTTCGAGGTTCCGAACTTCTTCCACATTTACCTATCCATTGTTAGCTACAGTGCCCTTATCGTCCCCCTTACCCCTTAAGGGGTCACGGACAACTGACTGCCACAACCTCGCTTAGAAATTCTTAAATTAACCCTTTTAGTGCCAGGCGAAAAAGAGGTGCCTATGCGAGAATAACCGGCCGAATTCACGGTTTTACTAGGGTTTGGGAAAATGCTCATAAAAACCTAACAAGAAACAATATTTACATGATTGAAAAACAGTATATTAAGGACGAAATAGAGAACAAAACAATGACCATTTATAAGTATTATAAATTTATTTTGAGATTGAGTTCTTCCGCAATGCGAATAATAAAACGCTATGAGGTGCGGGCCGATATATCGGCTCTGGCACTTCTCGCCAGTGCTGCAAGAGCCAATATATCGGCCTCTGGCACTAAAAGGGTTAATTTTATCCAGCTTTGTTGCTTTAAGTTATATGTAGTTGAACAGCGGTTTTTACGCATTTCTGATAGAAAATAAATCGATAAAACTTTCTTGAATAATCCACGTAAGAAATACATTTTTATCTAGCTGTGTTTCCCTGGAAATTATGCATAAACATTCTACTTTGTATTTATAAAGGTCCGCTGTCATAGTACACGGTATAATATTCAGCGAATCCGTTAAATTTACGAACTAGAGGGAGGTTGTTGCTTTCTCGCTTCGCGAGCTTCGCGAATGGGGTTGTTTTAGCTTGATCGCTTTGCGAGCTCGCGAGAGGGTTAGTGGTACGCATGGCTAGTAGGGCCTGCAGCTATTAATGTTTTTTATTTTCTGTGTGACTCTCCACGAGCCACACAAAGAACTTCCCGATTCGTTAGTTGCAGTGTATTATTACCGTTATTTATTTAGTGTACGTTTTAAGATGATTATACGTTTTCAGGGAAATTCAATAGTTTTCTACTTATTAAAATGTTTGCTATATGGCCTCGCATTAAATCAACATCGTAGGCTCGTTGCTCGCTTGGTTCCTTGTTATAGTATACTAATGTTGCAAAATAAATTGTCTTAAATAATTTTTCGCAAACGATGCAACTCCTCATTATCCAGGTTTGCAGTATTGATCTTGGTTTTCTTCGATACTGTTAATTTAAATTGTCCCAAAATATATAAACCGCTCAATTTTGAAACTCTGCTCTGTACTACATACAACACTTGTAAAGGAATAATTTTCTATTATTGTAAACGAAACATCAGCATTAGTTGCATGAATAAAAAAAATGAATTCAAAAAAAATTTCTTTTTGATTTTTTAAAAATAAATATAAATTTTTTAAATAATTTTTTAGGTAATTGCGTTTGTTTCTTCGATGGAAAATCTCCGTCCTCTCGTGTAAATTGCATTGTTGAATGAATTCCTTTCGAAAAAAAACTATAAAAACTAACAAAATACTGGACCAAAGTGGACCACAATCTAATCAGCTCTAAGTTACAGCAGGTCACATCGATTGCATATCATTCATCATTCTGACCGCATTTTTGCGTTTGTAGAAAACGTTAACGAAAAATTTTATAACATACAAACGGACATATGCGCGCACACACATACAAACATTTTAATAAAAATAGTCTAAAATGACTGCAATGACCATGAAATGTGAAGATCCACTAAAAAATCGATTTTCGATTTTCTTGGTCATTCAATTCATACGGTCCGTTCAATTCAGCCGACATTTATAAACAATATTGTCCCGACCCCGACACGCCTCGGTACTCGTGCGATTACGTGAGAAAGCCAAGAGCATTCGCATGCGGAGTCACGTGCATGTGCAGCCGCAGGCCGAGCGCGTGTCGTGTTTGCTTTCCGCTTTTGCGGCGTGCATCCTGCGCATCGTTCCGGGGTCACACCCTCTCGAGCACGCATCGCTAAACGCAGTTCATACGTCTCGATTAAGAAGGCTGTCACTGCCTCTGGAATAAGGATTAGTGTTTCGATTATTTACTGAACGACACGAGCTGTCCTGATATCTCTCCGTCCTCTGTTCACCGTCTCGCGTCTACTACACCGATCTCTCTGTTATCCCCGTTTGATATAATCTTTGTCCAGCGTGGATAACGTCGAGTGGCAGCGTCACGTGGCGATGTTTACTCACCGACGATTCAAACTACTCGAGAGCTTTTTGATCGTGCCGACTGCTTTCGCTACCGTACCGCACCACGGTAAGCCTATCTATAATAGTCACCTTACCACCTTACCGACCGCTTGCACGGCCGTGTGCCGGGTTGCGGTACTCACAGGCGCCCCTCACAGTACTCTACGCGTCGAGGATTTTAAATCCCAGAAGAGATTATTCGGCGAATATGATTTTCAGTCCAGTCAATGAAAACTTGTGGAGGGAAATGGAAGGAACACAATTTTTCACTATTGGACTTTGTTCAGAAGGTGAGCGGGTGCAGGGGGGCACGCAGAAGGTCCCTTTTTTCGGTTATCTCGGAGACTATCCATCACAGCGATAAGACCATTCTATATAAAAATATAATTTAAAAAAAAACCACACTTGGATTAGAATGCACTAAAAAGGAGAAAATAATTTTTTTAGATATTAGTGACTATAAATAAAAGCGTGGACCACACTAAACTATATTAACGTAGTCTTCATGGGCGCTCCATGCTTTTATTTATAGTCACTAATATCTAAAACTATTATTTTTTCCTTTTTAGTGCATTCTAATATAAGCGTGGTTTTTTTAAAAAGTTCTTTTCATATATTTTTTATTTTCTACTTTTCAGTCTTTAACTACCGAGTGTATTTAGTAAGACCCGCTTACTGAGTAGAACCGCCAGTCCCGAAGTCTGACCGAATCCAAATCAACCCAGTAAGTAAACTGAGCTCCTTCGGTGCGAAGTGGGCCAGTGGAGCGGAGTCAGAGTCGGAGTGGAAACGCGTAGTGGAGTAGGGAGCGCGCGGAGTGGGGATTACTGCACACAATGACGTACTACCGAAAATATTTAAAAATATTGTTTAAATCCTAAACGCACAGTCTTGAAACAATTTTTTTAATGCATTGTATCTAGTTCTGAGGTATGTTGAAAATTTCAAGTTTCTAGCTCATCGGAAAGTGGTTTAAAATTCGATTTCAAGATTTGACGTATACAATGACAACGACAACGACGACTCGACAAGCTAATATAAGCGTGATAATTAAAGCTGCCAAAACGTACCATAAGATTGATCGTATTCAGTATTTCGCTATCTCGCATAGTTTCCGAGATCGCCTCCTAGGAGTGGGGACTCTTAGTATGTTTACCTCCTAACTAGTCCGAACAAAGTGCCAAAGTCAAAAATTGTGTTCCTTCCATTTCCTCCTACAGCCTCCTTTAAGCATTCATTGACTAGACTGTTTATCATCGACCTGACCAGGAGGAATTTTATTTTATCGTTGTCAGTTTCTGATAAAATTTTAACAAGTCTCGTATGACACCGTCGGCACCTCTGGATATATTCCATGTGCCATGTAATACCGTGGTGCCCAAGGTGGTTCCGTACCTATCTTTATAAAGTCCTGTCGCTAAATAACCTTAGCAAAGAGTTGAAAACGACGTTAAATGAATATATGAAAAAGAAAAAGACTTGTACGACTTATCTTCTTATTTCAATCTAACCGAGACGTCCGATTGGGCCATTTCACTGGCACTTTCGGTGCACTAGTCGAATTATTGGCTAAAGTGTGCGACGTCACGGCCTAACCATTGGCTGCAATCGAGGACCCCTTTCGCGCCTGTGCCGTGTCTCGAGGGACAACTTGCGAGGCATGAAGAATACATCTCCATTATTGTGCTCAATGTACGTCGAAAGGACTCTCGTTGAAGTTAAGAAAATACACGACCACGATACACCAGTTTCGAAGAAAGTTTTCTCGCCAAGGATCGATCGATCGAAAAAAATATCGTTCGAGTATAATAAAAAGTTACGGCGACGTGGAGGCATCGATTCGTGTATAAATCTTCCATATCGGGTATGGAAATCGACGTATGCGTTAATCAACGATTCGCATCGGCGAAGTGGGCGTTTAAAGTATCGAGGCAGCAGCGGTGAACGTATCCCGAGGAGGAATGATCCCAGAACACACCAAGGACGTTCACTGCCCCGCGACGAAAATATGTAGCGGGCCCCGCTGCGGCCCGATGGACCCCGATGGACCCCGATGGACCCCGATGGTCCTGCCTGGCGCCAGGATAATGAAGCAGCCGGCTAAGACCTGCCCGGCCGATTAGCCACGGGGGAAGTTAGATCTCGATTCGAGCCGGATAAATATTCAAATTTGTCCGGAGTACCGTTTTTATAGTCTGCGACCGAAGTTAACGGACCCCGGCCGAATCAAGATCAGTTTATGGGCCCGGTGACGTCTTAAAAACGGAGGTGGTATCGGTACTCGACTACTCAACAACCGTGTCCTGGAGTCTGGCTGATATCGACCGCCATGGCCACCGGTTCTCGCCGACGCGACAGTCGGTTACCCCTCTCACCCTCCTCCCATGGGAGGGGATAAAACAAGTACAAAGAATTTGACAAATACGGCCCGCATTCGGGAATACCTGTCCTAGCATAAACAGGAGAGAGTCCGTCCTGCTAACAAATTCGACAAGAGTTCCCCTACCGGGTGGCGTGGCAGAATGGGACCCACAAGATCTTTTGAAAATGTTTGAAAATTCCACCGTCCTCTTGGAATACGATGACGTACTAGTTCCCTCGTAAATTAACCCTTACACATTGCTGTACCACTATTCACGATATCGTTTACATCTCCATCTCTATTATCTTCTTCTCTGCATAATAAAAATGAAATGCTGTTCGTTGGTAGCCGTATCACATGAGAACGGCTGGACCGATTTGGCTAATTTTTTTTTAATGTTCGTTATAGTTCGAATAAGGTTTTTACTGGAAAAAATTAGACAAGTTGCCCGAAACGTGGAAAACTCGAGAAAAAATACAGACTACCCACATTGCGACCGCCGCGAGAGGGCCACGACGACGTCATCTACCGCGGCCACCGTCAGATGGACAACGCGACGTAGCGAATTTCTCGCAAGTAAACTGTTGCGCGAGCGGGTTCAACGTAGAAAGCTGGGGTTTGAACCGTTACACACGGCGTTTCTTTGGGAAGGTTTTAGAGCAAACCGCATTCGAAAAAGTCCATTCGTTCAAAAGTTGTGACGTCATTAGTGAACAAAGACAACTATTTTGCCCTCTTCTGGGGCACGTTTCTGCTTATAACTTTTCAACGAATAGGCTTTTTCGAATTGTGGGAATCTTCTATGCCAAGCCGCTTAGCTGTTTAAACCATTCAACGGCCCGCGGTGCGGTGTGTTGATGCATTGTCACGACGACAGCATATTCGGACGGAACCAGACGGAACACGGTTCGACTGTTGTAAAAACGCACGAAACGAAACGATTAAAATAAAGTTTTCATTCTTTTTTGGATGCTACAATAGTTCGTATTTACTTAAATGTGTAGTAACTGATTAAAGTATTGATCGAGGAATTCCATCAATTTCGTATCAGTAAAATGAAAGAGATCTACAATGTGACTAATTGCAGGTCGACGGGAATGTTTAATATTCAAGTTGAAATAGTTCCGGGTGCGAAGGGATAAATAAATAAGACGGTGCAATGGAACGGATGGAATTGTTATATCCAGGACGATGAACAAGGTAATATTTGAAATTATGACAATGGAATTTATTACAATGTTGCTTTCGAGAATAGTGACGAATGGTTGCACAGTGCCACGAATAACATTTCATACCAGACATTAGCTACGGTGTACGCCTGAACGCAATAGAGTTCTTACAACAAATGATATCACTTGTAACATATCGGAATACTTTAAAGTGGGGACAATAAGACGCGCACTTAGCCTAGGAGGATGAGCAACATTTAAACGAACGCGTTCGATCGGAACCGTTTTTTCCTCGGCGCACAGTGAGCCAGAATGGCTTGGTAGCTGTTCATGAGCAAAAGATGAAAGTCCTCATATCGATTTCTAACCAATGCAGAGTGATTCTTAAATGTCGATTACATTCGAAAACGATAATATTAATTAAAGTTATTAAAAACTCTTGTTACAATAAGCGTTCAAAGATTAAATTTTTTCAGATACGATTCATAACCGAAAAAATTCCGTGTCTTCATAACGATGTCCTCGAAAACCTGCTGAAGATGAAGTGCCCAATTTTTTTTAGGAATAATGTATATCTATGTTGAGAACGCCCCAGGAAATAATTGTTAATGTTCATAATTTATTATTTAAAAAAATGCTTAATCAACTAAGGAAAATCGACAAAGTTTTTCACCTTTAATAAGGGAAAAGTTAAAATGTTCAAAAAAGGTTAGGCTCTAACAAAGTGAAACATTTTCAGCAACGTCTCCTCTAAAAGATCCTGCAAAGTTTTAATAACACATTTTTGTTATTTCATGAAACGTAATAAACTTAATTCATTGAGAAATTATGGATTACTCGTGTTTGGAAGCCTAAACAGCCAGTTTTCAATTATTTATTATTCATTATTCATTATTCACACGATTTTTCAGACATTTCCGGTACTGTGACAAAAAAATGTTTCCTACAGAAAGTAATCACTAATCTGTATTCTACAAATCTCAATACAAAAAGTTTAAAGAATTATTTTTTTTTAATAAATAATTGTGGTCAGATTGTTTTGACAGATTTGTTAGACCTTTATTGTTTATTTATAACTATATATTGTTTATTGAACAATGTTATAACTGACGCCAAGACGAATCCAACGATCTATTTAATGTGATCTTTAAGTTTTGAAATAATGGTAAAATAAGCGTGAACAGCTACCGAACCGATCTGGCTCACTGTGCGGCGCGACGAGTCGCCAAATGAGGAGTAGAAGTTACCACCTCTCTGCCAGTCACATGACACTGGTAGATTATGGTTGGTGGCGAAAACCGAGCGGAAAAAAAATCTCGAGCGGACACGACGACCGTGTAATTTGAAAGCGAGTACGTGCGTGATACGTTATTTAAATGGCAGGAGGAACTATCTCAAAGATTGAGGTAATGAGGAAGAATGAGCTATTCAACTGTAAATAAAATAGCGTTATCGTCTTATGTACCTAGAAATGTTCGGCCACGAACGCGTGGACGCGGAGTGTCGTCGAATGAGATATTTGTCTGACGCGGAGGACATCTTAGAACGCTAGGGGACTTAACGATTAGGGGATGCTGCCGTGACAAGTCAGCGTGTCCATCGCATCGCAGCGGCGGAGCCTTCGGGCAGGAATTGGCAATTCATTCGATGGACTTCGTGTTAACAGAGTCGCCAGATAACGGATTAGTAACGTGATCGGGTAGGAACGTGGCTGGATAGCGATGTTGAAGAGGAAGGTAAGGGGAGATGGCGTCTTAGAACTGGAAGGGGGTAGTCTTAATCTGGAAACTCTGGTGTTAAATTAGTCTGTGCCGGTGAATCAGGCCCAGGCAGCTGCGACTTCTCGACACGCTTTTTCATCACAGAAGCATCGACGCAACGAAAGCACGCGACACACACGGTGCTCAGTCAATTCGTATGGATCTCGTGTTGCCTCCTTCGTCGCCATTGGTTAGTCGATATGGTAGGATCGCGAGGAACTCTCGAGTCAATGTCTTTCATGAGCTTGGATCGTCCCGTATACTTCCCCTCACGACGATTCTCGACAGGCAAAAATATTCGTTAAACTATAGGATGCAAAATTCGACTCACGAGAGACCAACATTCAACGATACATAAATAAAAATGGATAGAAAAAGAAGATGCAAAATTTCCGAGAGATAATTAAATAAGAAAACGAGGGAGCGTATAATTATAATAACGGTATTAATAATTATAATAATATTATAATAAGAATAATAATAATTATCGTCATCGTAGAACTGACTGAACCACAAGACTTCGTCGCGTCTTGTGCATGGTTGCCCGCTCATACATACAACGATCCACCATTTTTCATTTTAGTACATCTGTATCCTCGTTCCGACGAAATATCGGCGTGGATCGGAAATGACCCCGGCTTCGGTCGAGGACTCGCAGCCCGATGTTGAAATTGTAAAACCAGATATCTGGAGTGATTTCCTTGACAATTGACGAAATCTGCGAGACGGAATCAAAAATGGTGGACGACGCGATTCTCCGTTAATCGCGCGCACGCTAATCGCACAAGCGAGCGTGATTAACGGAATCACAAAAAATCGCGCTGAGCCGAGAGATCGAAGATCTTACTCGGGGGTCAATAGTAGAGCGATCGATAGACAAGACAAACGGTCCGGTCGCGGGTGCAGGTGTCCTCTGATGTTGATCCTCAAAGGTCATCGAGTAGCACACAAAAAGTCCGTACTTTCGCTAACCAGGGGAGCAGCTTCCATTTGTCAAGTTTCGCAACAAGGCAATCGGTTCTACGAGTTTCGTGCGATTCGATCGTCCGGCGACCTTTCCGTCTTCGGATGGACACGCACTTCGACACCGCACGGCTTCGAATTCCTAGCTCCCAAGGCCGTCCTTAAAAATTAATCGTTGAGACAGTTTCGCGTGTACGGCAAGAGAGTCGTTCAGTCGTTCCCGTTTTGGACGATCCGGTCTCGTCGAGTCTACTGTCGACGAGCAATCCTTAATTTCTTTACAAAATTCCAACCTCTCTAATGAAAGACTCGATCGCGAAGCCGCCCGCGAGAAGGATCGCGCTGTGACCTTTTCCAGACCTTAGAAACGACGGAGTGACGACTAACCGAGGATTAGCGTCGGCATTAACGAGAGCTCGACCGATCTGTGAAACTTAGGCGTACCATGCGCTCGGGATCGTTCGTACACCGAGACGAACACGTTACGCATACCCTAAGTACAGGGTGAGCCGTTCAACTCGACGAACGCGTCGAGGAGCTTGAATTTAGCAAAATAAGGAAAACTCGATGGTCAATCGAGCTTCTGGAACCTGGACGCGACCTCAACGGTCACGAGAGGTGTCTTAGATCCTAAATGGTCGGTCCTTAAAATTACTTTCTGAGGCAGTTGAGTTGGAGAGAAAGAGAGAGAGAGAGAGAGAGAGCGAGAGAGAGAGAGAGAGAAAGAAAAAATGAGAAAAAGACAGGAAAAAAAGAGAGCGAAAGGATCAGTCATGTCGGCAGCATCTAGGTTCGTCCCGTCAACTTGGAGCTAAGTCGAAGAAAGACCGTATACCCCGCGGTATTCTCTATCACCGTTCCATGGTTCTCATAGAGCAAGGAACTTCATCAACGCGTCGTAAATAAGCCGAGGATTGATGGTGCCGTCTGCGGTGTACCGGACACCTCTTAAGGAACCGTCGTCGTGACTAACAACTCCATATTCTCCGACAATGAAGCCGTCCGGAGTCCTCTCCTCGACTCTGTACTTTCTGTAGTTCCGTCCCTCTTCAACGTAGCCGACTTTGTGGCCGTCCTCGACCTCGGACGCGTTCGAAGGCTCTGTCAGCATCAGCTGAGGTCCGTGGACGTTCCCGTTGCTGCTCACGCTGACGGACTCATCGACCTCGTAGTTCTGTTCGTTGGGCTCTTCGCCGCGTTCGTGGCTCAACGGTTGACCCTCCGAGTCGTACAGCTTGCTGGGCTCGCCGTACACTTTGGCCGGTTCCGAGTAGATCTTTGAAGGCTCCGAGTACACCTTCTCGGGCTCCCCGTACACCTTTTCGGGCTCCCCGTACACCTTCTCGGGCTCTCCGTACACCTTCGCTTGCTCGCTGTACAGCTTAACTGACTCGCTGTATGGCCGACCCTGTTTGTAACTCTTCGGCGATTGGGTATACACTTTGCTCCCAGGTCGATTATAATGGGAACCATCGTAATGTCTACCCGCCTTCCTTCCCTGAGCCTGGAACCGTTCCGAGTGACCCTCCATCGGCTCCTCGTTGTACTCCTTCGGCTCCGAGTTCTCCTCCGGTAGCTCGTAGTTCTCCTCCGTCGGAAGAGTGATCATATCTTCCGGTGGATTATGCGAGCTGATATTTGTCTCTCCACGATGATCCCTGTCCGTGTGCCTGTTCAACGGCCTCGGGGTCACCGAACTCTGCCAGCTGGTGCTGGGCGATCCCTCGTCCACCGAGAATTCGCTTCTGTTCGACTCGGACACGATGTTGCTGATGTCCTCGGTGACCAAGCTGGACGACGTCGTCTTGGGCGCGGCCGTGGTTACGGTAGCAGTAGTTCTGATCGTAGACGTGGGCGTCATGATCTTCGTGGTGTGAGACCTGGTGGTCGCGTTGCTCGAGTCTCTAGAGGAACTGTTGGCTGGGCTCGGTAACCGACCAACCGCTGCCGAAGCATCATCGTAGTGCTCCACTCGAACTTTGTACGGTGTCGCCTCGACGGTTGACGTCACGCTTACCCCGATCACCTTCTGCTTGCTGATCCCTTTCGACGAGTTGCCGGCACTGGTCGCGTTCAGCTTCGTCAGAGATCCTTCTTGAGGACCCATCGACGTCACCGTGGTCGAGGAACTCTGCGACGTTAACCTGGTCGAGGATATCTCGCTGTTGGTGCTCAGTTCGTCGATCAACGATGCCAAGTTCTGTTGCCTGTTCTCCAGCGTCTTGTGACTTATCGGATAAAACCGGACGACCTCTTCGCGGCCGTTCGTGTTGCGCCCTCTTGGGACTGTCTGTCTGTTGCCAGGGTTCCGCGATATTCGGTAGATCGACGCCTCGTGCTGATGCGATTCCGCTGTCGCGCTATCGCCTGCCACAGCCGACGACGAAGAAGAGGATGAGGAGGAGGACGAAGAGGACGACACCGATGCTCCGTGTCCTCCGCGCCTGAAGCTTCTGCGACGCTGGGGCGGCGTGGCCATGGCGCCGTTTATGAAGACTGACAAGAATTCCGTGCCCGCGAGTATATCGTTCCTCTTCGCCGGGGCTGCGGCTACCTCGTCCCACACCAATGCCGCCTGCAGCAGTACCTGGAATATGTTCGGTCGGTTCAATGGAATGCAGAAGCAATTTGCGATATGAAATAAAACGGTCGAGGGTAATGCAAACATGTTCTTAAAGTAATATCTCGCTCTACGGTCATTCCGCGGTAAATCAATCACCGTGCACACGTCCATGAATTCCGTCTCGAACACTCTCAAGCTGGTGGACGAGACCGGGCGTACCCCTCAAGCTAGCCTCTTCGATTTCCTTGAGAGTTTCGTGGAGTTTAAACGATTCGAGTGGCTCTTTCAAGCCCAACCTTGTCTCTTACTCCGACAGCCAAATTATACACCGCCTTGCTGATTTCTGGTGATTATTTTTTAAATATTTCCCAGACTGACGTCGAGTACGTAGGTGGTCTACGTTTCGATTGAGAGTTAATCAAAATTACAGGTTGCTCGTCGACGTTACTGCATACAGGAATCGATGTATGTACATACAGGGTGTCCCGAAATTCCCTCAGCATCCGGAAATGGGAGGATGCTGAGATCATTTCAAGCAAGATTTCCCTTTACGAAAATGTCATCTGAGGCTTCGTCAAGGAGTTATTAACGAAAAACACGGACCAATTCAGAGCGCGACCTACATGTGTTGGTGTTCAACAACGCTCGGCTGTCGGTGTGCCGCGACCAACACATGTAGGTCGCGCTCTGGATTGGTCCGTGTTTTTCGTTAATAACTCCTTAACGAAGCCTCAGATGACATTTTCGTAAAGGAAAATCTTGCTTGAAATGATCTCAGCATCCTCCCATTTCCGGATGCTGAGGGAATTTCGGGACACCCTGTATATCGATACGACCCCGTATTGGTTCAACCGCTAATGGACCGTAATGAGCGTAGGGTAAATTATTATTATTTATCATTATAGACGGACTGAAACCCTTTTACACAAGTGCTTACAATTAAAAAAAAGAGAAAGATGAAAGACTACTCGTCTAATAACAAATGTAGGTTAGATGTGCCCATTATCGGTAATGTACACACTATGAGCCTTTTTATAAAGATAATAGATAGTACTAAAACACTTGTTAAAATAAAGCATTCGATTATTTATATGATATTATATTACAGTGTCAAACTGAAAAAGAGGTTCATTCATTTGAAATTCTTATCCGCAGTAATGGATACGCAGTTATCGGTACATTGCTCTTTTTTGTCCACAGTCATACATACAAAATGTATGAGGTTTAGAGGACTACGAATTTGTTTCATAGATAAATTGGGAAGAATATGAAAATAGAAAGTACGATCGAAAAATGATACACCGCAGTAATCGGCAGAGTCACCCTATTTCGTGCACCGGTAGCCGCACCCGGAGTGAATCGTTTCGGAAATATGATAATTATCGTTATCCAACTGTCAACAATGCGGAGCTCGATCGAACCGGCTCATTCCAGGAACAGTCAATTAACCGATTATGGTTGAAATTTATTGAGCGTTTGACTGTATGGTCGGTGAAATAATGAGGATGGATGTGTCAAACGAGCGTATGGAAAACATGCCAGCGGCGCACACCGTGTTCGAACGGCTGGTCTCGACGTTGATATAAAATATTAACAAAGTGTTTCCTGGGCCCGTTCGAATTGGCATAAGAACCGTGAACAAGTTCGTAAGTGCTTCGCGTTGCGAGGACACACGGAACATGTCAGACCAGGTGTATTTTTCAATCCTCGCGCGAACGATAAAACGTCCGACCATTCTGGATGCACGAAGGTCGCGTCAGGTGCATCCATGCAATTTATAAATTACTCTATAGCCGCTTTAAAGTTTTCGAACGGGTGCAGCTTATCGCGTCGCGGCTGCCTCGCGTCTCAACATTGTTGCCTCGTTATCTTGCCGGACATTTTATTTCCTAGTCGTAGAAAGAGATTTCTCTCGAGAAAAAGAATATATAAAAAACTTTTTAAAGACCACGCTTATATTAGAATGCACTAAAAAGGAGAAAATAATATTTTCAGATATTAGTGACTATAAATAAAAGCATGGAGCGTTATACTATATTAACGTAATCTTCGTGGGTGGCCCATGCTTTTATTTATAGTCAATAATATCTACAAATATTATTTTCTCCTTTTTAGTGCATTTTAGTATAAGCGTAGTTTTCAAAAAGTTTTTTTTATATATTTCTTATTTTCTATTTTTTAGTCTTTAGTTACCGAGTGTATTTAGTAAGGTCCCGCTTACCGAGCAATCGCCGGTCCTTGTTCCCTCCCCCCCTCAGTCTGACCGAATCCAAATCAACCCAGTAAGTAAACTGAGCTCCTTCGGTGCGAAGTGGGCCAGTGGAGCGGGGTCAGAGTTGGAGTGGAAACGCGTAGTGGAGTAGGGAGCGCGCGGAGTGGGGATTACTGCACGCAATGACGTACTACCGAACGTCGCGCGGCGAGTGGCCAGCGGGAACATTTAAAAATATTGTTTAAATCCTAAACGCACAATCTTTAAACAATTTTTTAAAAATATTGTATTGTCATCCAGTTCTGAGGTGTGTTGAAAATTTCAAGTCTCTTGCTCATCGGGAAATGGTTTAAAATTCGATTTCAAGATTTGAAGCATACAACAACAACGACTACAAGTCGACAACTTGTGATAAAATCTTATGCAAATGCAATTGGTGACTATACCCACGATGGCAGATTGGCATGTAGCCTGTTCCAATTGTATCAGCGAAACGACGAAGGTGCTTGTAATTTCGGTACACCCTGTATATGTGTACATACATACACAAGGTATTCGTGTTCGATCAGGAAGACGGGTTAATATTGAAAATCGTTGCGGTGCCGCCTCGAATTAGCAAACAATGGTCGACGGGACACCGTTTCCTGGTGCGGTAGTCGAAAAAGTGAGAATCATTGCCGCTGTGCTAGCGGGACCAGCAGGTGCGAAAGACATGAAATAGTCAGCGTTTCAATCAATATTCATGTATTCGCGTTGTAAATTACGAATACCGAACAACCTCGTCAGCGTGACTTTGGCCATGAAATTTTCTAGGTTGCAAGTGGAAGCGACGTTGCGTGCATCATTTCTCCGAAAATACAGTAAAGCCTTGATCTAAGAAGATTCCCAGCACTGATGGGACTTTCGCCAACTTGACTGTGGAATTATTCCGAGTAAAATGACAGGTCACAAAAAAATAGTCGATCTGTACGATCTAAGAAACGGCACGGACCCAAGAATTTTTCTTAGATCATGGTCCTGTATTAATTGTCATACTTTCACTATCCATTTCACTTTCCGGAGGTCAAAACTCTGTACTACATTAATCGGTACCACATGGGAGAACTATAAAAATGGTTGTCTTTATTAAAATATGTACGACTCGCGGTTATTAAAACTTTACGACCGTGGTAGCGTGCTATCGTACCACAAAACTATTAAATAAATGTAGCGGTTTAGTAATTCCCAAATAACTTATCGATATCTTCATTGCGATCGTGCGAAAGGATTTTTCTGTAGACGCTGCAGAAAGGGGAGCTGTAAATAACGTTGTTATTAAAAGGAACGTTGTCGATCCGGCCGATAAGTGTTAAACATTGTGTGGTCCTATAAGGAAAGAATTCGGAAAATGCATCATAGCATTCCTTTGTGTCTGTGCTCTCGCTGTTCTTGTTACGTGTATTTTTTCGATGACAACATTTATGGACGTTTAAACGGAATAGCTTCCAATTTTTTGTGCCTAACAGTCACTTAACGTCGTGAAATGAAATTCTCGTTCAGAGGCTCGACCGCGGCCGGTATTTAACGAGTTAGCGATTTTCTTTTATTTCGTTGATGGTTCAACAATGCCCTGGTGTCCGCGCTATTTTAATTGGGAGTCTCCGGCAACATAGTTGAAATTATTTCTAAATTTTCTCTTCTCCAGAATGTCACTAATTATCCCACATTGCGATTTCAAAAATTTGGACGATGAATGCTTCCGGTTATTGGTCGTTAGGGTGTCTTTTAACAAACGAAGGAGCGATACAATGTTAGGACGTTCTCCAATTTTATTTCTTTTCATGTTCTAAGTAAGTGTGGACTGGAATGATTGTAAGGACTTTCAGGAAGCTCGAGATTTTTCCGGGAGTTTCCTGTTACAAATGACACCGCTGAAAGGGCTGTGAGCTAACATAACAACATTTAGGTGAAGTAAAAAGTGAAGGAAACTTTTAGAATCTTCTCTTGGTCAGTCAACGTGCACGGAGAATTATGCCTATGAAAACATTGACCAAAAATTCATTTTCAACCAACCATTGTGTTATTATATTCTGTTATTGTGATACTTATCTATTGTAAGCAGCTTTTCACTCAAAACGCCAAAGTACTAAATATTTTAAAATTTTACAGAATTTCTTAACTTTAAGCTTCTTTAGGCAGGGTTTAGAATAAAATCCGATTAGGCTAATACTTATTGTACACTTAGTATAATATAGTTAGTATATATAATACTTCTTAGTATTATATAATTATTATATACCTATTATTATATACTTAGAACATGAAAAGGAATAAAATTAGAGGACGTCCTAACATTTTATCGCTCCTTCGTTTGTTAAGGGACACCCTATTGGTCGTGTTACCGATTTTCATTTATTTCTTCGTCGTTGGTGGTTTAACAACACCCTCATGTCCGTGTGCTATTTTAATAGGGAGCATCATTTCGTGTCAGAAACATACTTGACTATAAGAAGTATTGTCCCAGTTTCCAGAATCATCCTGTCCACCATGTATGCTACCGGTGTATTCGTTCGATTACTTTCGCGAACCACCGTGCATCTATCAAGGAATTACACGTACGGTCGATTCGATCGCGATGATGTTTCTTAAAGAGACAACAGTATTTTATTTCCCGGCGAATAAAGATAAGGAATTGTATTTCAAGCGCGGCGCTCGAGCGTAAAAGTCGGCGGGATCGTTTGTTCGAGCTGACGTAATCAGCGTCGGCGACCTTCCGCAAGATTGCAAAAATCCGATTCAGAGCGTTTTACGGGCGGCTGAGCAGCCGGATGACACACTGAAAAATCGGCAGTAAAACCCCGGCTCGGTAGGTACGAGGCTCCGCTTTAAATTATTAACGGCGTGACACTTTGCGATCTCGTATCGCGGTTTAAACATTTTTAAGCTTTTTTACCGAGCTACGTCTCCTTTCTCTTGCCCGTTGTCTTCCGACTGGCCGCGCCGCATCGCTTCGGGTATCGCATAATAGCATAAATTAAGCTCCTACTATTCGCGGAATGCGCGCAACAATGGGAAAAAGTCGTTTCTTCTCATCCAAGAGAAATCAAATTATAAGGATACAGTAAATCCTCAAATACTCTCCGAAAGCCGTATTCTAGACGGACAATGTTCGCATAGAAAGACACTATCCTTTGCTACGTAGATTAAATATGGTAGGACCAAGGTACCAAAAATTATTGCCAGCCTGTATCGACCTGGTTTGTTTTTTACATTTTAGTGGCGCCTCACAATGGGTGCCGATCGCGGTTTTAGCTGGACAAAAATCGTATACTGTTTTGGAGAAATTATTTCAATATATTTACATTATATTTGTAGCGGAAACGGTCAGACCAACCGTTTCATTAGAAGGAAATCCCAACACGTTTCGCGCTCTACTGCGAGAGTGTGATTTTTGATTTTTGTCCAGCTAGATTCGCGATCGGTACCACTGTGCGACACCACAGCAGCGAGCGTACGGGAAAGAAAAAGGCATAGTTCCTTTTCCTTCTTTGCGTTGCAAACTTTGATCGTTAATTATTGTTTTTCTGTAGTTTTCTATGATTCTATCATTGAAACAATTGGTTTGTGATAGCTAAAATATGATATAAATATTCTTAATTAAATTTTCTCTAAATGTCTCGCAAATACTGCATCGATAGATGTTCCGGATCTTGTTCTCGCTTCATTAGGATTATTTACTATCTCCAATCTTAATTATTTCTAAACATTACTAGACTGCAAGAAGATTCACTTCTGCCGCGCGTGCTTTTCTACGCGGTGATTTTTTTTACTCAAAGCGTGGAGTCCCCAGTACGTGGAGAGCCTGTACGAATAATATTATCTAACATTTATGACTTTACGCTAGAGTTACCACATTAATTATAAGGCTTTTGGCTCCTCAGACTAGCTTCTAGATACGGTGATTCTAAATAGTTAAATGTGCCTACCAGCATAGAATCAACTACTTTTATTATATTTTCCAATTTTGAATATATACTATGTATTCTTTTACGCACAGCAAGTACGATAAAGTTTTGTTGTAATGTATTATAATATACATTATTTTACAGACGCAAATTTCTCTGGAAAATGATTCGTAGCTGGATCGAAACGTTGAGGATTATTTAAATAGCAAAATTGCTTTTTTAAAGCAACTAAATTCTATTCTAAATAGCTATGGCCTACCGTTTAACTCGCGGGAGTCCTTCGCTGCACAGTGGTCTGGAGACCCCGTTTTCATGGCCAAAAGTATTGTAGCATTATTTCAAGTGTTAAAATCATAGTATTGTAGGTCGTTGAATTCGTCTTGACGTCAGTTATATTATTATAAAATAAAAAACATATAGTCACCTCTAAAAATAGAGGTGACCTTGATATTTGAAGAAAAAAAAACTTCTTCCAAATTTTTTATATATTGACGTTTATAAAAGACTAAATGCTGAGTAACTTTTGTTGAAACCGTTTTTTTGTCAGATCATCACATATAACTGAAAAATTCTGGACAATGCTTCTCGCGAAAGTAAATTTTTCTTGGCTTGCATTAAAAAGACATACATACTGATATTTTTCAACATGTCTAAGTATTAAATAAAAATAAAAAATAATAATAATTGTTTAATAATTTAATTTTTTAAATTTCTTTTTAATAATTGTTTTTTTTATGAAACAAAACAATAAAGTGAACAAAATTGGACTAGAGAAAACATATACATACATAGTAATTCTAAGCTGCTATGCAAGATTCAAGAGGAACTGCGTATCCAGACATCGAATAACCGTGGGCCCGTATTTGTTAAAATCTATTTATAGTTCAAGATTGCGGAAGATTGCAGTTATTTACATGCTCTTTTTAGTAAATGTTCAAGCTTTCATATAAAACAAGTCCGATGCTTCGCACTCTCAAGAATTTTTGTATAATTCTTTTCAAAATTTGAAATGTTACTAATTTACGCTATTCGTGTATGGACTAAACAATGCTTAAAACTGGATTAAATATTTGAATTGCGCTTACTAACACGTATAAAACCATCATTAAAATCTGTTTTCTGATATTCGATGGTTGAAATCGAAAACATTTTATTTCACTTTGAATTTTCTGACTTTGTCTTTAGAACGCTGTATCTCATCACAGAATTATTTAAAATAAATAATATTTTGGATATATATTTGGGAGCTTTGGAGGGTTGTTATTTTATAGGAAAAATTTTTTTTCAATATATTGAAGTTGAAAAATTGAATTTTGGCCACGAAAACGGGGTCTCCAGACCACTGTGCGCTGGTGTGTAGACCGTGGTCCAGCCGGAATTAATAATTGCAACGTGCGCGCGCGTGCGCTCTATAAATCGCATACAGTCCGGCAGTGTTTCCACTGAGCAGGCCTCTAGAACGGTTTCCTGTTGAAAGGAGAACGCGTATCGTCGCGCGGACACCTCGGATGAGGTCATTCGGTGCACCCACTTATTACTCTCGCGGATGCACTTATTACTCTTGCATTTCTGCCGGGTGTTATTTCTTCGACACCGGGCGACGGGTTTTTTTCCGAACCGCTTGTCTCAAGGTAGGATGAAATATATTTAAAGGGATCGCATGTCGGTTATTTTTCGTGAATTTCGCCACGTAGTTTTATTCGAACCCGATATACGTATCCGATTCGATCCGACTCCGGCTGGGATTTTACAACCGTTCAACCGGCTAGTCCTTGTCAGTGACCTTCCCTCCGATCATCTCATCCTGTCAGCGGAGCCTTCGCGATCTCCGTCCGATCTAATTAAAATCACGCGACCGATTGGTGCTCAGGGTGAACGTACCTCGATCGCTCGCCGCGATAAATCAACCGTCGAGACACGCGCCAAGTTTGGTACGGGTTCCCGATTCGATTCGTCAACGATCTAGATCACGATTGGCCGAGATCGATGGTAATAACGGCACCGCTCGCGCGCGCGCTCCCGCACGATTTTACTGTTCAACGGGAAGAATTCGCGTGGGTTAGAGAGTATCGTGTTCGGTGGATCGGGAGCGTTTATGTCAACGAGTGTACGCAGGTGTGACAGTTTCAGAGAGATAGCGCCCCGTCACCGGAAAGGAATTGTGCTTTTTCCTAGGTCGTGAATGAGCTCACTAGTCCGACCAAGCTCCGTTGCTCAAATTAGATTAGATGGTAAAGCTGCTGGTCGATCGATGACTGCTACAGTCTGACGCCTTTCCCAACGTTCGGCTGAGAAACCATCCAAACCAGCGCCGCGGGGTTCTGCTGATGTTTGGTCTACAAACATGTTGCGCAACATCTGTGCCGGCAAACTAGTTTTAAAAAGAGTTATTCGCCACACGCCGAACGCGGCACTAACTAATAAGCTACACCTTATGCGTACGACGCGACGCGACTGTGCGTAGTACAGGCGGCCGATATCTGTCCGAAGATTAATCAATACCGGGGACGCATCCAACGATTTCGATTGCTTTCAACCATTGTAGGCTGGCGGTGACGTTGACGCAATCGGCAAGCGCAATAATGTAATTAAAATACGATAGGATGCACGCGCGGCGATACGAATGACGACTCACAGGTGCGGCCGTTTTAAAGATAAACTCATCGCGGAGGAATCACGGATTTGAGAAGATGCAAGTGGGCGCAAGTCGAGGTAATGCTGTCGCCCCCGATACAAGTGTCTTTTTCAACGCGCAGACGGCTCTGACCCACTTGCGCGACCCACAGTCTGTGTATCTTGTCCACGATGAAGAAGACGTGGCTGGAAAGTTTGGCAAATTCCGGAGAAGCAAAGAGATTCGGGAAATCGTCGGGGCTACTTTTAGACCTGACATAGGTGCAAGATAGGCATACGACGCTGCTCATTTAGAAGTATACCATATCATTGAACTCGTCTTGACATTAGCTGGAACACTATGAAGTAGTTAAAAATATATGGTGCCAAACTCAGAACAAAGACTTAGCACCTCATCCACGAGGAAGAGGACGTGGCTGAAAAGTTTGGCAAAGTCCTTTAGAAGTAAAGAGATTCGGAAAATCGCCGGAGCTACTTTTAGACCTGACATAGGTGCGGGATAGGCATACGACGCTGCTCATTTAGAAGTATACCATATCATTGAACTCGTCTTGACATTAGCTGGAACACTATGAAGTAGTTAAAAATATATGGTGCCTAACTCAGAATGAACACTTAGCACCTCATCCACGAGGAAGAGGACGTGGCTGAAAAGTTTGGCAAAGTACTTTAGAAGACTGCTTTAGACTGCTCATTTAGAAGTATACCATATCATTGAACTCGTCTTGACATTAGCTAGGACACTGTGAAGATAGAAATATATGGTTGTCTAACTCAGAATGAAGACTGGGCACCTCGTCCACGATGAAGAGGACATGGCTGGAAAGCTTGGCAAAGTTCTGGAGAAGCAAAGAGATCCGCGAAATCGTCGGAGACTAGATCAGACGAAGTGGCACTGCGCGTATCTGGTTCCGAGGGATCTACAAAAGAGGCCAATCAAGGTTGCGACTGGGTGTGGTGTGTAACTCACAACCAGACTATACTCGGCCGATATGTCTTCCTCTCTCGTAGCCGGTCCAACCCGTTCGGCCCAATGTAAGCCAGTCTTTTTCGACTAATTGTTTCCTTTTGTGACGCGCGCTGTCCGTCAACAAGCGCTTTTGTTCCGACAGCTCCCCGAACGGATCCAGCGGATTTCATTCCGGTCGTTTCTCTGTTACGGTGCAGTATCGATGACGGTGCACTTCGCACGCCCAAGGTTAACGCTGTATCTGGTCTCTCTCCAATCGTGAAAAAATTCATACCGGGAGCTGGGCATTCTTTGCACCGTGGTCACCGCAGACGCGATAGGGTGTCCGAAAAGTGCACTGCCGTGAGCAGCGGGATCCCGTATGTCACGCGGAGCAACTTTTTCCTTTGCGAAATTTTTTTCAGTTGCTTGGTTGAGCAGATATAAACGAAAAACACCGACCAATTACAGCGCGGCGCTGACTTTGGCCGATTTCATATTACGGAGAAGATTTTCGCAGAGGAAGAAGTTGCTTTGAACGACCTCTGGTCGCCTATTATGAATACAACATTTTTGACACAACCTGTATACTTATATATTCAGAATTTTGTTAGTTACCTTATCGATCACCCTTGAACGACTAAAAATACCGATTTATAACAAGACGTGGTTGCAGTAACAGGCGTTTCATTGATCCGTCGAGCAAGCCGCACGGAACTCTCTCGATTATTCCCACGCCTCTTTCGAAAAAAACTTCGCGGAATGATCATCGAACTAATCTAATCGCGTTCCTGCAAATGAATACCTTGATACAGCTGTATCTGCTCCGCGGCGTATGTACACTGCTCGTACGGGCGCCCTAGTAAATTATTATGTAGCAATGTGGTGCATTATTGCGCAACAACGAAATTGTTATTGCGAAAACACGGTGGAGAGATTTCGAAACTCGTTCTATCTTCTTTTTCTTGGAAGTTCGAACGTCTAATGGTGCGATCTTCTTTGCGCGTCTGGACGCAACGTTTCGCGATCCGTATTTCTTTTTTTTTCGGAGGTGGAGAACGACTGCGCGAAAACCCACGGAATACAATCCCAACGATATCGCGTTTAATTGATAAACTTGATCGCATAGTTTTCGTAAAATATCGTGGGTGTACGTAAGTGTACCACAGCGTCTGCGTATTTCTTTCTGCGAGCTTCTCTGATTGTTTGCGTGTCCCGTGCAGGCTGGAACGAGGTTTGTCATCGATAAAAGTAAGGGTCAGTTTTCAATGTCTCGCCAGCGAAAGTTTAACTAAGCATGCGTGTACCGGGCAATGCTTACACAATGCACAGTGGCGTAATTTCGTACCCGGGGACACCGTAATAAATGTTTCAGTCCTCCCACACTCCAGTTCTATATAATTTACGTAAGCCGTGCAGGCGTATACATATAGGCGAACAGGAAGGGAGTCGTTAGACGGTAATTTTATTTTTTATTCACCGATTCTTCTCGAATATATGAAATTCACTATCGTTATCTATCGGGCATGTTCTTGAATATAATTAGTCCGATTTATCTACCGGTAATAATGCAAAGCGTATTGTCGTTTCGTTTATACATCACGAATCCTAATTACTCCAGATAATCGTGAATCGACCAGATCTGCTTGATAAACAAACATTATTCGCGACCAAATCAGACATGTTCCCGAATATAATTTGTCCGATTTATCCACCGGTAAGATTAGAAAGGGGTGTCGTCGTTTCGTTTATACATCACGAATCCTAATTACTCTAGACAGTCGTGAATCGACCCGACCTGCTTGATAAACAAACATTATTCGCGACCAAATCAGACATGTTCCCGAATATAATTTGTCCGATTTATCCACCGGTAAGATTAGAAAGGGGTGTCGTCGTTTCGTTTATACATCACGAATCCTAATTACTCTAGATAGTCGTGAATCGACCCGACCTGCTTGATAAACAAACATTATTCGCGACCAAATAAGACATGTTCCCGAATATAATTTGTCCGATTTATCCACCGGTAAGAATAGAAAGGAGTGTCGTCGTTTCGTTTATACATCACGAATCCTAATTACTCTAGATAGTCGTGAATCGACCCGATCTGCTTGATAAACAATCATTATCCCGCGACCAATCTCGCCTAGGGCAACGTCGAGCATGGTGTTACGTATGCGGAGGCAACCGTTAATAATCTTTCACCTCTCTGGAGATATGCATCGAAACAAAGGGCCCCTCGGAAAGTGAGGGCTTTCCGGGAACCATTGCAGATAAGGGCCTGCCGCGTAGTGCAGTCGCGGTAACTACCATCTTTGCTGGTCTGATTTCATGGGGGTTTTAACAGTATAGATTTAATAAGGGCATAGATTTCCTGCATAGTTGGGCTTTCACCTCTAGAGTTTCGCGTTGTGCGCGTCGGTCCACGTCGTGATCTCTTTTGAACAAGATCGGGTGTAAATTCCCCATCGTTAGATTTCTTCTGGTACGAATCCTATCAACGGGATTCCGTACAAGTATAGCCCCGCATTCCTCGGTGCATTAACACAGAGAGACATGTCACACTCAACATTTGTATTACCAATAGTTTAGAGTATATTATTCTGTGTGAATTCATTTTTTGTAGTTCATTTCAAGCACGCTATTCCCTATTTGATCCCCAGTCGCTAGTATCTTTATCTTTACCGCTCTAGGTATATCAGATTCAATAAACAAGTTACGAGTCAGCGAAAACACAACCCTATCCTTAACAAGTGGAGACTCGGTGGCGAAAGAAACATCGGCTAGTCCACTCCTATCTTCCCACAAGGCGACCCGTTGGCGAAAGAAACAACGGCTAGTCCTTCGTGAACCATTCCTACCTATACTCAACCCTTTTCTCTTAAAAACCTAAACTCCCCTCGGTTTCCGCCAGCTGCCAAAACCTTCGCTCGTAACAATGACATGGAGCCGCGACGAACACCTACTACGTTCCTCGAAGCCATCGATCAAATCGAAAACGAATAACGACACTGAATCACGCACACGGGGTCGCGGGACCTTTCGCTCGAGCGGGAAAAGGTCGCGCGAAGTGTGTCGACGACGAACGCGAATATCGTCGCGGCGACGAGACGGTTTTGTTTCGTCCTGTTTCAGGGCCTATTTTAAAGCAACCGATACGACAGATACGATCTTCCGCAATAAACGCATTAAGGACAGAGGTGAAAACGTTTACGTACATTCTTTGTTCGGTATTGGATAATCGTGAGGTCACCAGCCAACCAGTAGGGCCGGGCTGCTGCTCGAAAGAGAGAAAGAGAGAGAGAGAGAGAGAGAGAGAGAGAGAGAGAGAGAGAGAGAGAGAAATACGCAACGTATTTCTGTAAGAAAGTAACGGATGGACGCGCGATAAGTATTCAGGTCATCGAGCGGTCGAGAGGCATCTCGTATCGGATACATCATCTTAATGACTTCCTCGTGCGTGGGCGAGTGTTTGCATTCTTCGACGCGGTTCCCGACGGCCATGGCTAACGACCGCCGCGACGTTTTCGACGCCTGGCGCCACGGGACGCGATTTGTCTCCGACTTTCGACACCGGGACAACACCGAATCCAGCTCTCGAACTCGATGCGCTCACCGGTATCGGGGAGAATGCGAGATAATTTTTCTGTCCCCACTTTGATCAGTACTATAGATGTATTGAACGTGCTAAAAGTGGATTCTCTTCTATACTAGAAGTGGGTATATGGTTTATTTATGTGTACAGTATATATATATATATACCGGAAAAGATTTAAAACTAAAAACGTGCGGCGCATGAAATAAATAATTGCATGAAATAAATGCTTCTTGCGCCCCACGTGTTTCGTTTTAAATCTTACAAGTATTTTCGTAGCAATTCAAAATTCACGATCACAAATTTTCACCACTGTCTGTACGAGATTAGGAATTGGTATGCGACTAGGAAAAATTATTTTATACTTTTCAGTCCGTTTTTAAAAACGTGGTATTTTTTAAAAAATTATTTTTATTTACATAATTATCTTCTGCTTTTTAGTCTTGTGTATGTGAAATATTTCAATGGATTTTTAACATTTTTACCAGGTTATGAAATTGTAACAGACAACAGAGACATGTACCAAATTACAGACAGTATTGCAAACGCGACATATTGAAAACAATGCCGCAGCGAATCGTATCGAAACGATGACGTAGCGTTTCGCGGGGGGAGGGGGGTGAAACGTATTTATATGTCCTTCGGAAAGGCGTTTCCTTTCCGAAGACACGAGGGTGGAGTTTCCCTTAGTTTGACGAACGGCGTTATTACGTATTGGCACGTGCGGTGGTAGAAGGATCTTTTTGGGACCGCGCTCGGCCGCGCGGTCGGAAAGGCCCTCACGGTACACGGCTGGCAGCGTTTATGGTAGGGCTACTGCGTCTGCTACGCACGCGCGGATCTAATAAAATAATTTGTCATCCTGTAGACATCGAGGTAAGACTTCGGTCTAAACCCAAACATCTACAGGCGATCAACTTTACTGCCCTACGCTGCGAACCATGTACCGCTACAAGTGCAAGAAGCGCATTGTATTATTAGATGAAACTGAAGTGTGCTGGACGAAAGCAATGTAGCCGAGGTGTTTCTCGAGTGAACGGTAAATCACGAAGCCCGGCGCGGAACGACAGACGTCACAGTTTGCACGCCGATTCGATAATGAAGATATCGTCGCAATTAATCTCGCGGGAGAACGGAAACCCGCGACGGCTTGATTACGAGGCATTATACACAGACTCATCGAGTAATTTCTCGCGATACGGTTTCGCGTTACACCAACCGAACGCCGATTAATAAATCGTCCAGCCTCGATGCACGTGGCGGTGTGTATACGCGCGGCATGACTCCGTTGTTAGCACGAAATATGATTGCGACGGAAGTCATAATTAGCGGTAATCCTTGTTTAGAACCTGTGTTCCTGTGTCTCTAAACACTAGTGTAAGGAAAAGCCGCAAGGACACACAGATAAATATTCGTTTCGACGGACATGTTTTGACAGACGTGTCGCGGCGTTCGTTTCGATCTGATCTTCTTTTTCTTGCGACACGGCGATCGTAATTCTATGATTCTACTGTTATAGTTGTATACACATACAACCCCTGGCACAATGTTTGCGATCGGAGTATTATTTTATGGAGTTAAAACTGATGAGAAATGAAAAGCAGCTTATTGCAGAATGAAAAACAAGAAAATAACATAAGCGTCCATTTATTATAACAAAGAAACGAGAAAATAAACAACATGTTATACAGAACAAGAGTTTCCGATTAATAGAACTGCTGGAAGAAAATTTCCGATTCGATATTTACACTGTCCAACACCACATTTATTCAACAATTACTGTTGAGTGATTCTTACAGTTTTTTGCACTGATTCAGAATCTGCTCTTAATTTTTCCCCTAGACGTACAGTTTTTAAGAAACTTAATTTGAAAGAGAAAATATATTTTTCAATTTTAAACAAACATTGTTATGTTATTACACAAGATATTGCATTGTTCTTTGTACCAATTGATTCTGTAGACTTTCCCGAATACAGTGATATCAAAGGATTGGAGTTGGGTTGGTCACAAGATAAAAGTGTGCTCTATCGTAAGATATAGTTCGATTTTCCGCTGCACCCTTAGTTTTTAAGATAAACTGAAAAATATTTACTCTCCATATTTAACGATAGTTTAAACATGTTTAAAGATTCATAATGTATTAATATTGGATATTAATGTATTCGGGAACGCCTACAGAATCTATTGCTGCAAAGAACAATGCTTTTATAATAACATGCCAATGTTTGTTCAAAATTGAGAAATATATTTTCTCATTCAAATTAAGTTTCTTAAAAACTGTGCTTCTAGGGGAAAAATTGAGGTCAAATTCGGATTCAGCGTAAAATACTCTATAGGAATCATCCAACTGCAATTGTTTAACAAATTTGATGTTGGACAGTGTAAATCGAATCGGCAACTTTTTTCCAGCAGTTGTATAATCGGAAACTTTTTTCCCAGTAACAATTTGTTTATTTGTCCTTTTCTTTGCCATAATAAATGTAAGCTTATGTTATTTTGTTGTTTTTCATTCGTTAATAAGCCTCTTTTCATTTCCCACCAGTTTTAACTCCGTAAAGTAATATTTTATACTTTTAAATTGTGAATGTTTTTTGTAAAATCGGTATCAATAGTTCTGATCGCAAACATTGTGCTAGGGGTTGTACAACGCACACATCACCCCTATACTAGATTCCCCTTCTACCACGCTACTCCTCCACGCTTCCGCCAGGTCATGTGACTCTGATTAATCGAAATGATTTCGCTAGACACAGTATCAGCTCGAATGTCTATCGCGAAAATAGCGAAATATTTACAAGAACGTAATGTCTTGCTTACACATTCATATAATCGGCAAGAATTACGCGGGCAAAAAAATCGAGAGAATTCTGGGCCGTGTAGTTCAATACGGAATAATCGTTCGCGATAAACACTCGTTTGATAAATTGCAGACGGGAAATGTACCGGGTGGTCACCGGTATACGACGCGAGGGTCCCCAGTAAAAAGAAAATGATCGGCTCACGTCGAAAATGATAGTGAATGTATGCAAATTCCAGTTATTATTGACGGTCCGTCGATTTAATCAGGAAACTTCTCTGATAATTATACGAAGCGGTCGCTGTCCTGTTATAATGCCGGATAATCATCGCGCATGTCCCCTCGGTTTTCGATCGGATATTGATTACGACAATAAGTGCGGCTCAGCTTTATGCAAACACATTATTGCCAATTTATACGCTAATGAGCCCGATGTGCTTTTGCATAAGAATTCGATGTTTGGACCCGAGAGTGGTCCCATCAATGGGAGTCTATTTCCTAGGGTTTCTCTTGATGATGGACAAATCAACACTTTAGCTACCCAGAGCCTATCGATAGGCTTCTTCAGTCGTGGTGTACCAAATGGAAGCTGAAAAATCTTATCTTTAACGATTGTTTATACATGTTTAAACATTCACAATGTATTAATATTGGATATATCACGGTGTTTGGGAAAGTCTACAGAATCTATTGGTGCAAAGAACAATGCAATATCTTTTATAATAACACCACAATATTTGTTTAAAATTGAAAAATATATTTTTCTATAACTCTTTATCTATATCTATTTCTATAACTCTATAAGTATATAGACGCAGACGCAGTTTTTATACTTTCTTGAAAATGATCCACATAAGGATCGAAACGTCGAAAGTTTAAAAGTATTTGCAAAAGTGCTTTAGTTAGTTTAAATGATCGAACCGTTGCGCCGAAATCATTAATATTATTCTGCTCTATAAGTATCATTCAACAGTAATTATTGAAGAAAGGGTCTAGCAGACTAAGCATGGTGAATCGGCCCCACCCAGGGTTTTTATTGAAATTGTGTGGAAAATATTGCTTTTAGGTTGAAACATAACCCCCCAAAATTTCAAGTCTCTAAACCTTCGTATAAGGATGATGTGAGGATAAATACCCTTAAATATATCATTTTTAAATATATCACAAAAAATACGAAAATACTCGTACTTAGTTAGTACTTAGGTAGAAAAAAAGTATTTAAATTTTTAGGGGTGGGAATTTCAAACAACCCTTCGAGTGACCACTTTCAAAAAATTCAACAACAATGTTCTGTTACCTATCTAATACGTACAAAAGTTGCAAGATGGTCGGAGGGGTGGAACATAGTTTCTTTTTTGTGCTGATATCTTTTGATGTATCAGAAAAAATAAGGGTCCCGCAGAAAATTGAACTACACCACGCGATAGAGCAGACTTTTATCTTGAGAAACCACCCTGTCAAGTTGCGAATGTTGACGTTTTTACCGAACCGGAAAGCAAAATATCATCGCGGAACACGGGTTGCCGTCAGTGACACTCTCCTCTAGAGCGCCGTTCTACGGGATAAGGCGCACAGTGGTCCGGATTGGAAAATCGTGACCCATTTGGCTAAAAATCAACTTTGAAATATCGACTTCTACTAAACGGGATATTGTTTCTAAATGTGCATATATCTCAAAAATAAAATATTAAAGACATTTAATAAATAGTTTTAGAGAAAACGAATCTCAAAGTCGAGCATTTCAGAAATGATGTTTTTTCGTCAATGAAATTGCCTTTCTTCTTCTAAGAACCATGACGAATCCATTTAATATTTTGATTCGGCGTTTATTTCCCGATAAAAAGCATTCTTCGGTGATGAGAAATCTGAAAAATGATGAAAAATTCTCATGATTGTTTTTAATTGACAGTGCATATCTTTTACGGTCAGCAAAAGTCAGCATTCTATCATATCGAAAAATTTTTGGCATTCCTTCCCCTAAAAGATCCCACAAAAATTTTCACCAACTTCTTCCAATATTAAAAGTTATTATTCTTTGAATACATCGAGGCGCTACATCGATTCCGCGCGCGGGATGGATGATACTCCATCAGTTACAGTTCATTTTTATAGTTTTCATTATACTGCTTTTTTGTAGTATAGACCGTATTTAAGTTACATTGTGTTGTGCATTGATATAGCATTTTATTTTTCTTCTGTTTGGTAAGGACGAAAACGCATAAAGATTTATTTTATAACGTATTTTCTATATATTACATTTTCTTCTTTACTATTCAGATATTATTTATTTAGTACAAATGGAAGGTTTTCGTAAAAATAAAGACTTATTCTTTATATTACTTATTCTTTATATCAGCAAGTACTACAGGTACACAAAAATCCATCATAACAATTCGTAGAGGAAGGAAAATATTCTTTGATTGCGGCAGAACCGAAAAAGTAAGAAGGGCTCGATCTCTACAATTTTACGTTAAGTGAATTGATATATGCAACGAGGATGAGCTTTAAGAAACACGGCATGTATGATAAAGCAGAGGCTCTTCGTCGGATACGCAAACGAAGATATATTATATCGACTTCTTTTAATATTCGATCCATTTATATCTAGTATAAGAATGAAGTCACATGTTAAACAATCTAAGGACTTACATGCAGAAGTATTGGAATTAATAAATAATTAATATAGTAATAACAACATCAACAAGTTTCTTTAACCTATCCATAGCCTGACATTTCCACATTATCCATTTCAAGTTTCATGCCAATATCTATTATGATTTAAAAGTTACACGAACATGGTTCACGATTTTCCAATGAAAAATTATAATTATTATAAATTATTATGAAACACACCTTTGACACGCTTTTGACGCGATTTTCTCTTTTCGGTGAAGTTCGTATTTGTTGATTGCAACAAGATTCCTCGAATTTATATTTTACGTATTCCATAAAGCGTTGCATGTATAAAACATAAATATAAAAAATACATAGTTAGAAAGTAAAAACTAGTTTCTAAGATTATATTTAAAAACTTTTTTTCAATCAAAAATATCGATGAAAATTAATAAAAAATTATTGTTTAACAAACGCAAAAAAATTATTTACCTATAGTTAAAAATTACTATTTTTTAAATAATTTTAGTGAAAATTTCATTGCAATATCTCTACTGGTTCTAAAGTTATAACAAAATGGGTCACGATTTTCCAATCCAGACCACTGTGCGGCGCGGCGGACGCGTAGGACGAACGGTGTTAAGGTGTAATTTATCATTTCTAAGGTCTGAATAATCAAACTTTGGGCAGTTTTATTTTTATTCTTTCCTCGACCTGACCCAATGGGGGAGGTCCAAGATTTTTCTCCCATTATAATTTGCACTTGACTTTAGTTCCGGCTTACGAACCGTATAAACGTCTTCCGCGTGTTTCATCTATTCATGCTTTAAATAAAGAAATCGTGTATATGGACATACTCACGTTGTTAAAATATCAATACCCATTTCCATAAACTTTGAACGACAACGATTTTAGATTCGTTGTCGATCAATACATTGTCGGTAAAAATCCTTGTCGATCAAAGTCGTTTTTGGTTAAAGTCGTTGTCCGCTAAAGTTATTGTTGGTTAAATCTGTCGTCGAAAACCATCTCGGGGAAAGAACCCCACCCTGCACTAATCATATGGAAAATCTATCCCGGTAAATTCAATTGGATTTTTCATATGTTGTGGCTTATTATGATCTAGTGAACGAAAGTTGTAATGGACCAAATCTCGATAATGGACAGTAAACGTGTTATAATCAGTGAAACATGAAAAATTCGAGCTGCCGAATACTCAAATCACGAGAAGTATTTATTGTTTGGAAAAATCTTTCAACAAAAATAGTAGGGTCTCGCAACATCTGTTAGGTGCTGTCGTTATTTTTGAATTTTTTCTAATGACCTTGAAAAGGTCTGTGAGCAGAAATCTTTCAGAAAAATCTTTGCGTGTCACAGCAGAGATAAGGACGCTACGCCAAGGTTCGTCACTCTCGTAGTATTTTTTCACACGAAACCCTTTGCTCGTGGCCCCAATCGAAGGAGTAGGGGTGTGGCAAGCGTCTAAAGTAAATATACTTCCCGAAATTTGAGTATTCGGCAGCTCGTATTTGTCACGTTTCACTGATTATAACTCGATAACTGTCCATTATTGAGTTTTGTGCCCATTACATCTTTTGTTCAGTAGATCATAAGTTACAACATATGAAACATCCAACTAATTTTGACGGGATAGATTTTCCATCTGATTAGTGCGAGGTTCTTTGGTCGGTGATTTCCATGAGACCCAATTCGATCACGTAATGCAGGATGAGTTGATGGGTGACGAGTTGATTGGTCCCTTATCCAAAAATTATTTGATGATAGAAAATTTCGAGAATAGCTGATTCAAGAAGGGTTGGTAAAATCTTGCTTACGATCCGTATCTAAATCGCGACCAATTGCACAGCATTTCCACTGCTGGATATGTCTGCGCTAACGCGTACCTTCGTGGCTGATCATTATGAAATCAATTGTTCCGAGCGTCCTGACGACAAACCGTTCGCGTGCAACAGCTTCTTAGCGCGGCCTTGCGATATTACGTCAGAAAAGCAGAGCAGAGACAGAACGGTACAGAGCAGGAGAGCAGCTTTATCCACGGATAGCGGGTCTAGAATGAGAAACGTGAACCGCGTGCCCCGTGTCAGCTCTAGCGCGCGCGGTCTTTGATCGTGTGATCGTGTGTGATCGTGAAAGGCTTATTGGAGATAGGCACCGAGCAGACACCGTTAGCCTGCCGACACGAGGTGTCGTGGCTTTCCGAGTTCAACTACTGTAATATCACACTTGGCACTGTTTGTTGCGTTTATCGGTCAGCGTTTTTGCGCAATTATTACAAATCCCAAGGTAGCCACCGTCTAGGCGAAGAGTAGACATCATTTCCACGATGACGAGAAGGATATAAAGAGGGTCGTCGCGTCGGGACAGGAAGAAGAAGGGCATTCCTTTGTAAATGTCGCTCGTTACGGAGCGGTTTTCTTCGTCAAGGACATCGAAATTAATCGCGAACCATCTGTGTGTCTGAGCGAGTCCGAACAGACTCGTCCACTTCATCCACTTCGCCTCACGTCGTTCACTCGTGAAAGGAGCGAAACGATCTACGGCGGGAGCACGTACAGGAGAATAACCTCCTCTTTATTTCCTTCGTTCACGAGCTGCAAAGTAATTCGAACGTCCGGCATTTTCGTTTCCGAGAGGGATTTAATTGAGACGTGAAGGCTCCGCGCGAGCAAGGTCGCCGATTGACGTCCGCGGGGCTTCCGCCGAACAGGGAGAAGTCTCGTTACTCGACAAATGGCACCCTGCGTTGCACACTCGAAAAATATATCCTTCCCTGTTGCGAGTCCTATCGCGGAGCGTGTATCATCCGCGTGGTACGACCGCGAAACTACACACGTCGCGACAGGGAGATCTTTTATTGTCCGACGTAAAGTATAATTTGCGCCGGTCGACAAACCGAAGGGGGTTAGGTGGGTCCTGAAAATTACAGGAACCAACGAGCATTCAACGTCGCTTTTATATTCGGGAAACCGATGAAACAGAGCCGTTTAATTGTAACCGATGCGACGTCTTCGTGAATCCGATACGGGATAACTAAAATACGTCGCGCTGTGGTCCAAAAGTCAATTCTAGCGCGAATAAATGAAAAAAAACAACTAACATAAATCTGTTACAATTTATACTTGTATGATAATATGATATGTATACTACAATAACAAAAGCAAAATTAATAAATCACATCACGGTATTATTGTTGGCAAGACTGCCAACATTCCAGTAACCACATTTTGTTTTTCTGCGTTAGTCAAGTGTTACCTACAAGAATAACCTCAAAATATCGAGTTCTTTCTTGAAGTGTGCATAAATTGTAACTGTAACTGGAAATGGTAGGTTTACATTTCCTTCGCACACTTTATGATATATTTTATGTACTGATACTTTTTAAGAAAAATTATTAGAATGCCGGAAGTTTCATTTGCACGCATTTAATTTGGAAGCTTGCTTCATTTCCATATACGGCAAAGAGAAAACGGGATTCCACGCAATCCCATTATCATTTTATTTTAATATTTTAGTAAACGTATCTACGATCACCCGCTCAGAGTTGAGCGAAGAATGGTTCAAATTGAAGAGTTTAGAAAGTAAAAAACTAGAGGCTATTTTTTCCGGATGGAATGTGAGCGAACATAATATTAAAGGAATTTTAGAGAACTTTATAAAAAATATTGAGAAACGTTGGAAAATAGGCAATAATTATACAGATAGATTTCTGTCAAAAAATAAGACTTGGTTAAAAATGACCATAGTATTTCATTTTAATGAGATTGACATTCACGAATTTGTTTTTCTATTTTTTAATTTTTTTCATTATTTATTATTATAAATACAATAATACTATTATTAATTATTATATTAATAAACAGGTAGTCAGTATTGTAAATTATGTTTTATTAACTTTTCTCAAATATTTCAAAGTAAGTTTTACAAAAAATGTCAATGTTTTCTTCGCAGAATAATTAATTCACATTAGAACTTCTATAGCAATGTGCATCGGGAGAAAATTCCAGAGATATATTAACTTCTTTAATCAGTCTGTTAATGCACACCAATTGGCACACGCACACAGTGGATGTAAAATGTTCCCTCTCGTTTCAGAAAATTACGATCGACAGAAAAGTTTTAATCACTGAAAAGTGCAAGGCTAAACGCGAGACAGCCCGTATAATTTCCAATCAAACCGTCCAGGTCAGTAGTTTCGTTGCGCAGTATTCGTTTCGCTGTCAGATATCGCTACCGTTTAACTGCCTCGTCTAATAGGGAACGGAAACGGTTAGACTGGAATTTGTATCTATTTATGGTAATTTCAGGAATATCTCATCTTGTTAGAATCGCGTCAGATATTGGAAATATCCATAACAGTGCGATTAATCGTTTCGGAATGTTTCCGCGCCAATTGTCTTGGAAATAGTCTGCGAAAGAGCGACGGTGGTAATTGGAAATATATCAAACAGAATAAACATTTAGCAACTTGTCTCGTTACCTAATACGTAGTGAACTTGATCGCATCCTTAGCTGTTGGGAAATCGCCAGTCGGCGCGGCGGAGCCGCGGAAAAACGACGCCCGCGGTGGTCAGTGATTTATCCTCGAAAACGGGTCAACGTCATCGGCGCTCATTTGATCTTGGCATTTGCAACGAGCAACGCGTGTCATGGAGAAGTACTGTCCGGGATGCTGGAACGGATTTCGAAGGAAACCGATCACGAAGTTACCATCGAGCGTACCGATACTCTTCAAACAATCAAAGACACACCAGTTCTTGAAAGATCGAGCAACAATTCACAAATACAGGCTTCCACAATAATAAATGTTTCCTTATATCGATTTTAGAGCTGTCAATAACAAATATATTAACGCTATTGGCGCACTGGTTCGATCAATTGCTATTTGAAAACACTTTCGCAAATTACCACGAGAGGGTGATTCGATTGTAATGAGCTGTATCTTTGTTTTTCATCTTGTATCCAGTTTAAAAAAATATCAATTACCCGAACGTCTCTAGGCAGGGAAAAAAAATTCAAGATTTTAATATATGATTTCTCCTTCGTTAAAAACATTAAGGAAGATACAGCAATAAATTAGGATTATTTTAGTTTCTGTTTCTTACAATCAATGCAGACAACTTTTATTTTGCATAAAGATCCTCAGTCTAGTAATTACTTTCTAGTAGCCTTTCAAAAGAGGGTGATTCGATTGTAACGAGCTGTATCTTTGTTTAACATCCACCACATTAATTTCAACATTTCGATTATTTTCAAGAAATAATTGTGTTTGTAATTTATTATACTGCATGTTCGACTAGATTGAGGAAAACTATTGCCTACTTTCTTTGTGAAAAAGGAGACTTTTTAAATTCATAGAAATATTGAAACACGTGTTGAAATTAATGTCGTACTTTTCAAAAGTGTTTTTAAATAACAATTGATCGAATCAGTCCGCCGATAGCATTGATGTATATCCCAATAATGTTGTACTTCAAACGAGTGATTCTCGAGGTCGTTTGAAGTCACTTTTTCCTCGAAAACACCGGCTAATCAGTGATTGGTCCGTGTTTTTCGGTTATGTCTCCGTAACAAACCCGCGAAAAAAATGTTCGAATCAAACCTTTCAAGGAAGTACGATTTTGCATAATATTAATACGTTCAACAGTGTAAGGAAAAGCCGTATTTATTATAATCAATCGTTGACAGACTTGTTTGTCACGGGCGTTCGTATCGATCTGTCTTCTTTTTTGTTATTACTACATTTTATTATTTCGGTTCCTTGTCAGTCTGTTCGATGACTTTTGCAATCGATTTTAAACTATCTTCCCGATGAGCTAGACACTTGAAATTGGAAATATAGCTTAGAACTGGATGACAATGTAATATTAAAAAAAAATTGTTTAAAAAAGTCTATCCGCTCGGAGAAATAACAATTAAATATTTACCGTTTCATTCCCCACGAAACGCTACGTCATCATTTCGATACGATTCGCTACGGCATTGTCCTTGATATTTCCGGGTGCAATACTGTCTGAAATTTAGTACATGTCTCTTTTTTCTGTTATAATTTCATAACCTGGTAAAAATGTTAAAAATCCATTCAAATATTTCACATACACAAGACTAAAAAGCAGAAGATAATTATGTAAATAAAAACAAATTTTTAAAAATACCACGTTTTTAAAAACGGACTGAACAGTATAAAATAATTTTTCCTAGTCGCATACCGATTCCTAATCTCGTACAGATAGTGGTGAAAATTTGTGATTGTGTATTTTGAATTGCTATGAAATTATTTGTAAGATCTCAAACGAAAAACGTGGGGCGCATGAAGTAGATAATCGATGCATCTTGCGCCCCACGTTTTTCGTTTTAAATCTTACAAGTATTTTCATAGCAATTCGAAATTCACAATCATAAATTTTCATCAATGTCTGTGCGAGATTAGGAATCGGTATGCGACTAAGAAAAATTATTTTATATTTTTTAGTCTGTTTTTAAAAACGTGATATTTTAAATAATTTATTTTTATTTACATAATTATTTTTCCAATTAGTTGGCGAACTTAATTTTACAATTCGGTTGTTATTTTCCATTTCCTAGTTTTACAAATTTAACTTTGCGTTGTCTGCCAATACGTATACATACACACATTCAACCCTATAATAGGTTGGAAATAATGTAACGGTATATTTAAATTCTTCTAATGTTTTCGAATGTATAAAATCATAAATTATAGATGATTATAAATGATCGCAGAAGAGCGGTGAACATAACGTTACATATTCGATCGTACCCAGCAGAATCCATCGAATTATTAATTGGGCTCGATCGATACCTAAATTAAATCGGCGAAAGTCGCGCTGCCCGTACACGCGCTTCGACCGTTCGACTATCGCTCGACTAATCGTCCAATCGCTCCGGTCGAACGTACATTATCGTTCGCGAAGTTACACCGTTCTCGGTCGATCTACCTATACACACGCGCATTATTTGACACGTTATAATATTGAACGAGCGCCGTGCCGCCGCATACGATTAGTTTCTGACAATTCTACAAAGTTCACATTATATAATCGAAAATCGACGTGTTCCCATTCCCGAGCTGACCATGGCTGCGGCGTGTGCTACGTGTTCTGTAACTGCGATCTGTCTTCTTCCACGGCCCGTCATCGATTGCATAATCGATAACCCAAGACGGAATTTGAATCGGTATCGATAACCGACCTCGTCGAGATTTCTTCGAGATTTAGAAAGAACTTCTCGACGCCGATTCTCATCCCCCTGAGAAAGCTAAAGGAATTACAACGACGCTGTACTTTGAACAACATTTCTTTTTAAATAAAGTGAAGTAGGTTTACATTAAAATTTATGTTTTTCTAAATTATAATTGACGAAATAAATTGGCACTGTTTCAAATACTAAAGTAAAAGTGAACGAGTAATTTCTATCTCTATATATAATCTCTATCGCTATCTCTATCTCTATATATAATAAAATCGTGTCTGTCTGTATGTGTGTATGTAACGGCATCAATAGAGAACGGCTCAATGTAGAAAGCTGGGGTTTGAACCGTTAGACGCGGCGTTTCTTCGGGAGGTTTAAGAGAAAACCGCATTCGAAAAAGTCCATTCGTTCAAAAGTTGTAACGTCATTACTGATCAAAGACACCTTTTTCGCCCTCTTTTGGGCACGATTTTGCATCTAACTTTTGAATGAATGGACTTTTTCGAATGCGGTTTGCTCTAAAACTTTCCCGAAGATACGCCGCGTCTAATAGCTCAAAGTCCAGCAATCTAGGTTCTACTGTTCCTAATTGATGCCGTCACAAACAGTTCAAATACGACGTTTTCGCCCTCTTTTGGACACGATTCTGCTTATAACTTTGACTGTTAGCACCTATGTTCAATTTGAGGTGCTCATTGGATTCAGCTCGCCAAGTTTTTTCAAATGGCCACTGAGCCGATCCGCGCCTAAACAGTGTGCACTTTTCTTAAACTTTTTCGTTTAGCGACTTTTTGAACAGCTACAGCTTTTCAACGGTAGATTTTAGGAAAAATTTGACACAACCTTGGCGATTGGAAATTTATTTATGTTAATAATCAACCAGGATTTGTTTTGATTTGTTTTTGCACGTGGACAAAGTCGCGGGTACTGCTCGTAAAACATATATTTCAGTTTCCATGGTGGTGGAATGATGGTGGTAGTGGAAGGAGAGAAGGCGGAGTGGGAAAATCGATCCTTTTTGGTCGATTCTGGCGACACTGGATTCAACGTCGATCGAACGGCCACGGACGCATTAGTAGCTCGACCTTGAAACGCGACACCTTGTCGCGAACGATGGATGATTTTTCGCCAAAACGTGGGCCGTCCTGGCACGAAAGTTATTACTTCGATTGCTCGGCTGGAATAGATAGGATAGATCTCATCTAGGAGGTGGGGTACGGAGAGCCGCGGCCTGGCATTTACTCACAGTTATGTGAAAGGCATATCGGCCGTACCAAGGTACTCCTACATACTTGCACAATACTTTTTGCACCGGCGTTATTGAGTCCGACCGTCGGCAGGACGGCAGAATAATTGTCCAGGGTAGAGAAACTATGATTAACCAAAAGGTATCCCCCATTTGCGGGGCATTTTTCTTTTCGATCCGGGATATCTCTTTATCCCGCTGTCTGTCTCTCTGTACAATGACATACTTTGGCTTCTATGGAAAAACTAATGACGCCGCCCGATAAAGAGAAAACACTTGTGAAATGGCCCACGAGACTCTCGGACCAATACGAATGGAATTAACCATTGAAATGAATTCGATTGATCTTCGATTTGTTCCACCGGATTTTATGTACTTACGACAAAAATGAATAGGTGCAATTTATAACTCGACAGCGGATCTTTATGCAAAATTAAAATGGTCCATCTGCATTGCAACAAACTGGAGTGAAGTAGAAATTCACTTTCTTACTTAATATGGTTGGTATAATCTTCTAATGTTTTTACTGGTTTGAATGACACCAGCTCAGTTTTGTTATAAATGCATAAATGAAATATATAAGCGGAATTGAACACATTACGAAAGAATATGAATATTATACCCACTTGAGTTTCTTGCGATTCAAGAGAGAAAATTTTTATTTTACAAAAACTGAAAAGTAATTAGAATTTTGCTAATTCGCGGCGATAGAGTAATTATCCGTTCGCACATCGATCCGTTGGAAACGGCCGGAATTGTTGCAGCTGTACGTGCACGTGTAGCGGCGTGTGCGAAACGTAATCGCGATAATCGGTGTAATGTTTCTCGTTAATCGTTCGTTGTAACTCAATCGAGCCGATCGAACAACTCGTTGTAAGCAGTCTGCGGTGTTTATGCAAAATAAAAATTGTTTCGATTGATTGCAATTCATTTATTGTAAATTCCTTGTTGTCAATGATACGAATAAATTGAGAATAATATATTGATATTCTTAGGACTTTTCTGATTTCTTTACCGTTCGAAATAGCAGTTTAAATGTCCGATAGAAAATCCGCAATCCGGTTATGAGTTACGGATAGATGTCCGCCAGGAGAGCGAGTCGTATTCCTGATCGAACGGAAAAAGGAAAGAGCGGCTTCGACGCTCGACTGATTTACGGAGCCTGGCATTTCGAAGCTGCGGATTCCGCGGACGTACAGATTGGCTATTAATTAGCAGCGACATTGTAGACGAGCGTAGACGCGAATTGGGAACCGTTACGATCGTACGCAGCCTTCAGACCTTGGCATAATAATTACTTCTCGATTCGATTTAACTGGTTCTACCTGATCCTGGTCGATTGGTATGCGTGTGTCGACTACGACCACTCACTGAAATACTAACAATGGTTTTAACCAAGCACTTATTACTTAACCACTTATCCGACAGTGTCGAGTCAGACTCTTGAAAATGTTGAACAGAGGCTGATAAAACTAACAATATGTTATTAATTTCCTATGAACTTAAATGAAATTCGATTTTTCTGTAACAGTTATTACAAATCACCTCAGGAATTAACCATTTTGCCACCAATACTATTTCAAGTGTTTCGTTTGAAATTTACTTGAAAGGACAGTTCCTCGACTGCTACTTATATTAAACAACTTCGGTTGTCAGTTGTATTAAATCTAGCTCTAAAACTTTGTTGTAATTTATATTTTCGGAACTTGTATTTGTTACAACAGAAAAAAAGACAATAAAGGAATTATCAAACATGCATTTACTGTTTCTTTCTGTGATGTCGAGTCACACTCGGCAAAGTAGTGCAAAGGGGCTAAACCATTTTTCTTTTACGAAATTTTGAGCTACGAAAAATTTCTAATCGCTACAACTACCACGTAAATATTAGGGACTGACGTTTGAATTTCCTTGTTGTAATAACGGTCGATCGATGGAATAAATTACCTATCGCAGATATCGATCGTCTATCGCCGAACGGATATATTAATTGCGAATCATACTAATTCCAATCGATGCATTCTCCTCTTAATTTATGCCCATCAAAATTATAAGTTCACGTTGCTTGTTGCACTTTGTCCGCGGCGTCGTTGCTCGGCAGCCGAGTACGCCGATTATTTTCACCGTAGGTTGGATCGCAATTAAACACTACAGATCGAACGTTATGATGATTACAGGTAGTAAGTTTAAGTGGGCCGAAGGTGGAATAGCTGCGATCGAATGCACGAAGTTGCGGCGGGTCGAGACCTAACCAACACACCGGAGCAATGCATCGCACATCTCTCCTATTCATTTCCATTCCCTCATCGAGCCGCGAAAGCCGAAGATGTTTTCCTCGAGAAACTTCATGCTCTCCCGTGCTTTCGAACAATTTCATCGAATCGTCATCATTCTTCGAAAATCTTTATAGTATAAGTGTATACGCTTTCTTTCAAGCTTTTTCTCTTTTCGAAGAGTTGAACGTATTGATGTAAAAACAAATAAATGTCTAAAAAAATAAATAAAAATAAATTATTAGAAAATACCACGTTTTAAGGGGTTCTAAGGTGCACTCATGACTTCAGTAATCGTTTTGTATTAGAAAAATACATGGGAACCTCATGTTGGTTGTCTCGATTTTTCCCCCTACTTTAGACGCTCATATTATTAATTATAAACATGATCTCGTTAAATCATGATGGAAATAAGCTACAATCAACCTTCCTCTTTGCAATGAGCCTTCACAAAGCTCCTATTATGCTCGTATAAGGATAAACAACTCGATCCCGCAAACACTATTTTACTGGTTTTTCTAATAATATTCTAGTAATATTCTGCCTATACCTTACCCCCTTAAAACGGACTAAAAAGTATAAATAACAGCTGTGAAAATACTTGTAAGATTTAAAACAAAAAACGTGGGGCTCAAGATAATAGCAAGAAGTGTAGAGAGTAGCTGCCGTTGAGAAAACTCACACAACAGTTCATGTAATTTACGTAACAATAAAATTTATATTGATTTAGGTGAACTATTCATGCATCAATTATTAATTATCTATTGCATGCGCTCCACGTTTTTCGTTTTAAATTTTACAAGTATTTTTAAGCTATTATTTATACTTTTTAGTCCGTTTTAAAAACGTGGTATTTTTTTTTAATTTAGTTTTATTTATTTTTGTAGACATTATTTCTGACACGTTCAAACACAGACTCTTTAAATTCTAATCTCGTACTCAATATTATTATTACCTATGTCACACATGCTCTCCACCGTCAAAAGGCTTCCTCTCCTTCTTCTTATACGTATAGTTCAATCTATTTTAAGCATTTTGATGAAACTATAACAGAAAGGTGTAACGGTTCTGTCACTTGGTTAAACAAAGCGATGATGTACTACCGATCGTCGCGTGGCGACGTACTATCGTATACTGAGCTCCGTCGGGGCAGTGTCCATGGAGTGGGGATGAGTCAGAATGCGCACGCATAGTAAAGTGGATAGCATTGTTGCGATGATGTAGCGTTTCGCGGGGGGGGGGGGGTAAAATATTTAATTGTTATTTCTCCGAAACGGATAGACGTTAAAAAATTTTTTTTATTATTGCATTGTCATCCAGTTCTAAGCTATGTTTTCAATTTTAAGTCTCTAGCTCATCGGGAAGTTAGTTAAAAAATCAAATTCAAAATTTGTCACCGAACAGACGGGTAAAAAATTGAGCTAATAAAAACGTGTTAATAACAAACTGTATTATAAGGCAACTGTAGTATAAACCATTTTGCGGGAAGTTTCTTTCGCAATTTCTATACACCCTTTTTTTCTTAAGGGCAATGGGGAAATGCAGTTTACGCACTCTCTGTATATAATCTCGGTCTAAATGACGGTTAGGGAGGTCGTGTGGAATTCATCCTATCCGTGAAAAAACGACACCAGGGCATACCCACGAAAATTCCATAGCCCAGGAGCCCAAGAGAGACACTTATATTCTTCTCTCTAGCCGAAGATTATGGAGTTTGGTGGCCCGTTCTTCGTATACCCCACAAACTCCCATTCTTTGGCTCCTCCTTCCACACCTGTTCTTGGTTATTAGATTATCTACACCCCGTACACGAGACGAGAGAACGACTAATGGAGCAGGCCGGTCAAGAAATCGCTGTTTAAATAATCGTCGTGTGTCTGTAAAATGCTACTTAATCGGCGTGATTTCGTTAACGACCGGCACGCTAGAATTTTCAAATTCCGGTAGCATGAGGTGTGAGCCGGCCGAGCGAATTCCATGAATATCTCTCGCGATGATAGAGCGATTCCGTGCCGGCGATTTCTTTCCCCCGTGACCGGCCCGTATAATTTACAATTCATTAGGCCATCATTTATTTCCATTATATCATTTTTACGTCCGATTATAAATCGCTGCGTCGCGTTACGAATCGCTTCTGTGTCGGCCTTCCCGGGGCTCCGGTCCGGCCCCGACCCGACCGTGACAAATTGCGTGAGATGCAAATCTATTTAATACCGGGCATTGGGAACGAAACAACGACTGTCGCAGCGATAAGATCCAGCCCGAAGGCCGGAACAACGAATCACCTGATCGACGACCGGCGAATCATCAGACGATTGCCCCTGCTGCCGAATTTTTCGATGACTGGGCTAGATTCGCCGGTGACTGATGACAACCGCTCCCGCTATCTGCCGCGTAATGGATGCTGTTTCATCTCCGTCTGACCATGACACCGTCTCATGGATTCGCCTCGCAATCCGCTTGTGAAATGGTGAAAAACAATGCACCCGAACGAATCCGTCTGGCACTCTGTCACGCGAGTTCGTTAGCTCGTGACGTGAATTATTGTGGAACCGATCCGCCGCAGTACACTCTGTCGCAGACGGCCTCCGAGCACGACGGGCCACGTTGCTGTTGCGCGAGATAGAGACTAGCTGGACGAAACAGCACTCTACAGGGCGTCTGAAAAATGTTGTACTCGAACTCGCCGTTCCTCAAGTGATTCCAAGCAACTTTTTCCTTCGCGAATTTCTTCTCCGTGGCTTCGTTCAGGAGGTACGGTAAAGTTTCTATAGGAGCGACAATGTCGAATGCGATAGATGCGATATCGACCAAGATATCCGTCCCAACTTGGTAATTTGATCTCGGCTCGGTATATCGGTGTGAACCACTGCAAACGAAGACGCGGAGAGTCGCAGAGCGCCATCACATTGTATATACATAACACTAATACTCGCTCGTATCTAGGTGCACAATCGTGGACCAGCCAAGTTCTCGCACTACCTCCTTTTACACGAAACAAGTTAGTCGTTTTTTAGAGGCTTCTAACTCGAAACTGGAGGCATATGAAGAAATGTAATTTCGTACACATTAGTAGGTTCCGAGATATAGGACCTCAAAAATCGTTAAATTTCTCACTGACTGACAGACTGATTGACTGACAGATTATCAAAACCTTTTGGGTACTTCCCATTGACCTACAAGCTTGAAATTTGGTTCATAGGTCCACTATAACAAACACTCAAAGGAATAATTATCAAAGTTTGAAATTTTACACCTTAAAGGGGTTGTATTGAAAAAAGAAAACATTACGAAATAGGTACGTAAGATAGAAGATAGAAAAACATAGCGGCATAACATACATAAGTATACGTTTTATTAGCTTCGAAGTCGCAACAAATACTGATGAAAAATACAATCAATAAAAATCGATGAAATCTCTAAAAAAACATCCTGTAAACAGGAGCCAAGTTCTCTGTGTGCGTAAAAAGTTGTGAGATCCAACAAAAACAGGCAAGTTCGTTAGCTTAGAAATACCTCTCGCAATAATGAAAAGAAGCTTATAAAAATTAGTTTAAAAGAATGCTTTTTAATTTTTAAAGGGTTACATGAAGGTCTAAATTATTGAAACTTAGCCGTTACTTTTTAAATCAATGGCCATAAAAGGTGTTAAGTAGCGGCCAAGTTTGAATAATTTAGCCCTCCGTGTAACTCTTTAAAAATCAAGTAGCTTTAATGTTTAAATTCTTTTAAACTAACTTTTACAAACACTTTTTCCACTATTGCAATATGTATTTCTAAGTTAACGATCTTGGCCGTATTTTGTTTGATCTCACAATTTTTTACGGCCACAGAGAACTTGGCTCTTGTTTACAGGATGTTTTTCTTGGGTTTTAATGACGATGAACGTTTCGGGCGCAAGGAAGGATAACATATAGAAAAGAAAGTGACGCGGACAGTTGCCGTTGCCGGCACCGTTCAAAGGCCCGTGCGTGATCTCTCTTTACACGCGCTATGCTCGGCTCGCCCTTTGGAGATAAAAAAAATAGCTTCCCTATACGATAGTTGCAACCAATTCCCTCCGACGCTGTCGCTCCTATAGAAACTTTACTGTATCAACGAAAATCACGGCTCAATCACAGCGGACCTACTAGCGGCTCCATGGTAGGCGTCTACCGTGTTTTTTTAAATTAATATCTCCGTACCTAAGCCTCCGAGAATATTTTCGCAGTAGAAAAAGATATTTCAAGTGCTGTGAAGAATCATGTCTTTCAAGGAAGTACATTTTTGCAAAGTAAACATTTTCTACCGGAATTGTAACAAACTGTAGTGCAACAAACATTGTTTTCTCTCTTAAGACGATCAATAGGTTGGAAATGATGTAACAACATTTTTAAATTCCTCGCATATTTATCGTAACGAAAAATGGAATTATATTGAATAAATTATTTGCTAATAGCAAAAGATGAAACGCTCTCGTTCGGGAGTTCACTAGGTCCGTGGACGGGACCGCCTCGTTTCAAGCAGTGACCCAGTTCTACGTATACCAGTAAACTAAATCAGAAAATCGTAAACGCAACGTGGACACGTGGAAATTGCATCGGCGCAGTGGTGTATCGGTTCAGCCGCGGCGCAGACGAGAAGGCGTATAACGGGGCAACCGAGCTTTGTGCACACGGTGCCGTCATAAATCACGGGAAATACGAGAAGACTTTAATGCCTGTTGCGATTTTTATCCTCTGTCGAAGTGCACCGCTTATTTTCGCTGTCGTTTTGGCCGGAGAGAAAAGAAATGCAATTCGCCGGATGGCCGAAGCTTTGAAAGTATTAAATACGCGGGGCGAGCCTCGGGCGCCGCGAATTACGTGAAACATCGTGATTTATGCGGTCCGAGATATCATCCGTCCCACGAAAAATCTGGTTTTAAAATTGCGTCGCGCTACCGGCGATCGCCTTCTCGATCTCCGGCTTTTCGAGCGTATAAATAAAACCACGACGATCGGCGGCCTTGTAAATGAACCTGAACGCGAATCGAAACAGTGGTTGGAATACACGTACAGGGTGTATAGAAATTGAGCGAAGTTCGGTGGTAATTGGTGCAAAAATAATTCCGATAAGTCGGAAAGATCGAACGTTATTTTTCATTGCATTTTCTTGTCGGGAGGATAATAAAAAAATTTATAAAAAAACTTTCTAATAACTACGCTTATATTAGAATGCACTAAAAAGGAGAAAATAATGTTTTTCGATATTAGTGACTATAAATAAAAGCGTGAGCGCTAAACTATATTAACGTAATCTTCGTGGACGCTCCATTTACAGTCACTAATATCTAAAAACATATAAGCGTGGTTTTTAAAAAGTTTTTTATATATATTTTTTCATTTTCTATTTTCTATTTTCATTTTCATTTTTCCCCTCCCCCTCCTCCTGCCCGACCTAAACCAAACCAACCCAGTAAGTAAACTGAGTTCCTTCGGTTCGAAGTGGGCCAGCGTAGTGGGGTTGGAGTCGCGCGGCGAAGGGCGAAGAGGAATATTTAAAAATATTGTTTGAATCCTACACGCACAGTTTAAAGAAATTTTGTTTAATATGGCATTGTCATCGAGTTCTGAGCTATGTTAAAATTTTCAAGTCTCTAGCTCATAGGGAAGTGGTTTAAAATTCGATTTCAAGATTTGACGCATACAACAATAATGGCAACGACGACGACAACTCGGCAAGCTAATATACGCGTGGTAACAAATGCAGAGGAAACAATCAGTCAAAGCTTAAGTCAAGGTCGAAGTTAATTCAGCGCCATATTTCTTACGTGAATTTCCACGAGTTTTGTAGCATTTTGGGATTACGTGTTCCGACGAAAATATCGAACGGAGGAAACTGAAACGCTGCACAGAAAAACAGATTCGTAAAATTTCGCAATACTCGGATTCCGGTAGCGCTCGTACCGACGAGTAACAGGACTACGTTTACGAGTAATGAAACGGTTCATCGCCGCGTTAAGTTTATTAAGGAATCGGGTAGAATTTATCGTGCCAGCTGATACACGGAATTTTATGAAACTCGAATGCTCGCGCGAACGGTATTCCGGACCGTTGTTCGCGCGCAGCAACGAGGAAACCGGGAGTCCAATAAAATCGGATACAGCGGTTGCAAAATACGACAACGTTCTGTCTCGTTAATTATCGTTACGCGCGTTCGATGGCAATTTGTAACATAACCGATCTGAAATTATCGCACACTTGAGAGCGCGATTTACGAAGTAGATTTAAGCCTGCGCGGAGGACTTGTCGAGGGTGTCGAACGATAATTCAGCATCGGAATAATTATCCGAGCCAATTCAGACTTGTATCGAATCTGCGAAAAATAATCCTGTTACTCACCTTCGGTAATACGAACATCTCGAACAGCTTAGCCGGTAGTTCTCTGTTGAAATTGTCAAATTTAAGGTGATTTCACACTGGTGCTCGGCCCCTAATGGGTCGTATACAAGTGGCAAGAGCGGGAAGTCCGTTCGACTCAACATTTTATATCTACTTTTCTCGAATACACTTTTCAATTTATCCCGGCGTTCAACGCGGTGATCATATCGGCTCGGGACACGCGCAAAACCCTCGCACAACTTATTAGAAGCGGCCCGTAAAGATCACCTAGTCGAGAGAAACACGAAATAAAATATCAGTCAGCGCGAGGGATAAAACGACCTTGTTTATTCCTCAGGTGTTCGAGATATTACGCCGTGGTCCCGGTATATTTATCGTTGACATTTTAAATACGGCTTTATGCCTATTTGCTTCGGGCCAGCTTAAGATATGGTTCAACTCTGACACCGACTCGTTCGTACACATCCGTTACTGTTCTGAAGACGTTCAATTTTCAGATGTACACAAGGGGCACTTAGCTACTTTAACTTATGCGAGCCAGAGATACACATCCGTGTACGAAGGTCTCTACGAGAGATTTCGTCCATAAACTATACTCTCATCCCTCTTCGGATGAACAAGGTATTCGAAAAATGTTGTACCTCGATCGGGTGATTCCTGAGTTTATTCGAAGCAACTTTTTCCTCTACGAAATTCTTCTCCCGTGGCTTCGTTTAGGAGTTACCGGGTGTCTGAGAGAGGACGTGATCCCTGAGATCAATTGATACAACTTTGTCCTCTGCAAAATTCTTCTCGAAGACTTGGTATTGACCTTGGTATTGGGTGTTAAAAAATGCACGTTGGTAGTTTTGAAATAAAACAACTCTTTATTTCAACTCTTTACCAAACGAAATCTCTCTAAGGTGAAATTTGTTTCTCGATTGTCACAATGAATATATATTAATAATATCGGCGCGGTTCGATCAGTTAAACACAACAGCAAATGTGCAATTAATAATATATTATTCTTGACGTTTCGATCCCGATATGGATCATTTTCATAAAGAAAAAATATGTATTGCGTCTAAAAGAGAAACCAACAAATTTTTAATTGTAAATTGATAATCAGAAAGTAACCATTAGATATAATGAATAAATTATTGTACTTACATGCTGTGTAGCAAAAGGAGAAATAAGAACATATTACAACACACTAAGAAGTCTCACAAATTATATTGAACTACATGGTGGCAGATATTAGAATGAGGCATATTGTTAACCTCAAGAGAATATATAAACTGTGAAGTGCGTCATATATAGACAAACGATATACGAATGGCTGATCGATATCGATTTTCTGTTCGTTATGTATATAAATGGCGGTAAATTTAATTTTGGTAATGTTGATTATAGGCTTTGGATATGTTTTAATTATTGAAACCTTCTTTTTAAATAGAAATCTCTCTAAGTACGAAATCATGTTGCACGAAAGTGCAGCATAAATTTCTCAGGTTTTGTTCATATAAGCTAAATTATCCAATGTCATTCTTTAGAACCATTCTCTAGAACCATTATCTGCTCGAAGAATAGTATCCGACCAGAGCTTTATTTTTAATTTAATTAATAATCATATTGATTGTTCCTCTCTACTTGCGCAAATCAATTTTTTTTTATACCGGAACGTGAACTGAGAACAAGAGGAGGTTTTTAAACACTTAAAGCGAAATCTACTTATATAGATGAGTTAATCCAATTGAACTGCATTATTGTAAAATCATGTACTATTTTTATCGTATTAATTTTTTCATTGAATCTTAGAAAAATTTTAAAATGCAACTACTCAGGATTGTATGATAATACCTGTCGATTGCACCAGTATTATATTATTATATTTTTTTTCTTTCTTTTTGTGCATGTCTCTTCTTTCTTATTAGACGAGGAGTCTTCTGTCTTTCTCTTTTTTTGTAAACACTGTAATAAATAATAATAATAATAAAATCTTAACTTCAACTGACTTTAAGAGGAAAACCGTTGGAACCCCAAAAGGAACTAGGTCGCCTCGTGTCTTCAGACTGTGTAGAACCCCACAGTCCGATTCTTGAAACAAAGCAGTCAAATGGCATACCTCGTAATCTCTGTTTAGAAACGATTCTGAGAGATCGTTTCATCGATACTTCGTAATTTCTGTTTATGAATACGATACTGAGACCGTTGATTAATTTTTTAATACAAACGATAAGTTCATTGTGCTGGTAACTTATTGATAATCCAACACTTGGCTAAGGACAAAGCTGTTTCAAATGATCTCAGGAATCGCGTCCCTTTTCAGACACCCTGTATCTATACCGGTCATCGCCAGTCGAAATAGTTATACACTTGCTAATAACTGCACCCTGCACTCCACAGAATAGGCCAGTATACCATTAGACCCCGGCGCTGTATCGAAACCAGGATTCGATCAATCACTTCTTTATCTTGTCTGTAGCGTATCGATTCGTCTGACTGGTTGCCTTTATTCACCGATCGGTTCTTTTTTTCCACGGGTATAGCGAAACCCTGGACGCGAACCGTGATCCCGGTGCAATCCCGATATCGCTAATCCTTCTTCGACGGTAGGCAGTACGATCGGTGGGGTGCGGAGTCGTGATCTTTCACGTGATATAACGTTAATTAACAACGCGGCCGCAACACATGTTATTCGGCTACGCTTCTGGTTAACTCGCAGAGATACCGTGATTGCGACTCGCTGAATGGAACTGGCCGGTTCGTTTCACATCCACGTTTTACGAGGTCAAAACTTATCGGCAACATATTGCTTCCCGTCCTCGTATACATCGGTCTCGAAACTGCTGGATCGCGAGGAACTCCGTCCGACACCTTCTCCGCACCCTTTAATTACCTCTCACTAGAAAACTCGACGAAAGATTTATGGCAGCGAGCTTATTCATCCTTTTGTGCCGCGAGGTTGGCTGCCCGCTTCGGTAATTGTATCGCTCGTTTTCGCATGAAGATATATATAATTGCTAAACAATATCCGACTGATCGTTTAATGGACAATAGCATCGGTTCCCTCGCTCTCGAAGCTGTCCCTGTATATCCGTACACTTTCATCCGGGACCTCATTCATCGGACATTAAGCAAAAGGTCATTCATGTTTTTGTCTACGCACATATCATTTTCAACTGTCATTTGAGCGCTTTCAATTTGGCAGAAGTTTAGGTGGGATCGTCTTTTTCTTTTTAAGAACAGCGGGGAAATGCATTTTACGCGCACCCACTCTCCGATGATAGTCGAGGGGGTAATGTGGGGCTCATCCATCCGAAATAAAAAACCAAGGATAGGAAATAGCCACTAAAACCCAGCTGTCCAGGAGCCGAAAGGACTCTGTGCTCTCCTTTCATCTAGCCGGGATATTGTCCTCTGACCCGTTTTTCATATTCTACGCGAACAATTCGTTTGGCTCCTACACACACGCCCTCTTCTTGGCTTTAATCAAGTGGGATCTGCTAAGCGCGGCTGGATGCAGCGTTTTGAAACCCTAGGGCCTTCTATACCCCAGTCATCACTTCATCAGAAGTGATCACTTGCGTAATTTTTTATTGCTTTCACAGCTCATCAAGATCATCTAACCTTACGGAAATGAAGGACTCCACAAATTGGGATTATTCGCTAAAGCTCCTGCCTCCATTGGTACCTCTGGTAGCCTACTGATTCTGTTGGCATTTCCGGAATCGTCAGAAGACTATACTTGGAGGATCTTAGGGGACCCCATCTTCAGTTTTGTTTCCACAGCTCATCAGGATCATCCAACCCTACGGAAATGAGGGATTCCACAAATTGTGACTACCCTCTACAGCTCCTGCCTCCATTGGCTCCTCTGGCGTCTCCTCTTTCTGTTGAGATTTCCGGAATCGTCGGGAGACTATACTTGGAGGATCTCATAGGACGCCATCTTCATTTTTGTTTCCACAGCTCACCAGGATCATCTAACCCTAGGGAAATGGGGGACTCCACAAATTGGGACTGCCCTCTAAAGCATTGGTTCCTCTGGTAGCCTCCTCTTTCTGTTGAGATTTTCGGAATCGTCGGAGGACTATACTTGGAGGATTTTAGGGGACGCCATCTCCATTTTTTAGACCTATTATAAACGTTTTGGAAACAATTCAACCCTTTTTATACGCAACAGGTATTTACCCGGAATGAATTATGCCCCTATCGATCGGCAAAAATGCTGCAGCGTACGCGGTAGCAGGGTCCCAGTAGATAGCAGGTATCCAGTTACGAGGAGGCTCGCGAAGGAACTTAAAAATGGTCCCCGGAGTGTGTTGGCCAGTGTGTGTATGCGAGTGTGCTGCGAGTACGTGGACTCGAATTCGTGAAGGTCGTTCAATGCCGTCCGGGTCCAATGCCTCTAAATAATTCCGGCTGGTATCCCGTCTACGGGTGGCTCTAACGATTTACTTTTTTAGGGTGAACCGCCCGAGAAAACGGCTCTCCCTTCCCCCCGGATTTATTAGCGGGTCAGTGTAAAAACCGTGCCAGGAGGGAATTTTATGGTTCTAAGTGATATTCCAAGTGGTCATTGACGGCACGGATAAGTGGACATTTTATCCCTTTACGGTGGACGTTGTTGCTACGGTTTTTTCGCCGCTTTTTATGCCTCAGCTCGGACGCGGAACTTTTTTCTCTATCGAGGTGTGTGTTATTAACCTTTAGCTCGTTTCTTTCCGCGCGTCAACTCACACCGTGAAATTCGATTCGGTCGTTCCTTTGTCCAAAAACTGATGCATTTCAATCGTACCGATTACTGCGGTTTCATGCTGATTAATGCGAATTAATGCCATAAATATTATTCCCAATTTATCGTATTACATAATACTATGTAATACATATAATAACATCATTGTTGTTTTTTATAATTTTTTGTACACGTTCGATATTAAGTACTTAATTTATTGGTAAAATAATGTTTCTTGTTATACAGTGATTCTGTAGTATTTAAATAATTGTTTGATAGAAACAAAAAACTGTGTTAGCTTCATTCTATGTTTCTCAGAGTTACCCTGGAATAGTCGACAACTCCGTTTCACCGACAGTGTTTTCGTCGACACATTATTACATCATTATTACACATTATTACATATCATCGAATTATTATGATTTTTGTTCATTGATGTGTACCTATTAATATAGTTTGTGTAATTGAAGAAACACTGAGTCATAAAATAGCAATTTAAACTTTGATATAAATAACAATGCTTTGTAATTCTCTTTATTATTTATTGTACAAGCAACGAGAACATGACATGCGTCGAGAACATAACAATGATAATAATGATTAGTCTACGTTAGCAAATACAAATTTGGTTTAAGTGGAACCGAATCAATTCAAACCTGTCGTTAAACACGGACTGTCGATGAAAACATATCTCGACGAAAGTTAATGTCGATCAAATCGTGTCGATTAAAACAGATCATTCGAAATGTTACTAAAACGTACACCACAGTAATAGGTACATTACATTTACCCAAATTGAACCCTCATACGTTTTTCTAGCCTGCAAACGAACCGATCGATTTACCCTGCATGTTAATCTTTCGCACGATCGAGATCGTCCTGTAGTTTCGTTGGGTTTGTTCCTTTAATTTTTGAGGAATCGATATTTTTTGCCAAGGCCAGCAGCAATCTCCTGAATTCGTTGCATAGAGTAAATCCCCTTGACACGACGAAACGCGTCGCTCGCGGGATCTCGGAGACCGCGGATCCGGTATCGTAATCTTCGATTTCAAGAAATTGCTTGGAAGGAGATTTGCGTGAAACCGCAAAGAATTCCGTGTGGCCGAGCGGAATAAAAGTTGTGCTGACGTACGCTGGGGCGTTTTATCGTTTTGCTCGTGCACTTTTCGTTCCCGCCTCGGCCCGTGAAATTACGCGGTGGACACGTCACATTGTGTGCTCATAAAGACCGCTTAATTGCCCGTAAGGACTTTCCCGCTCCTCTCGTCCATGGGTTATCCGTCCGGTTTAAACGTAGTCTCGCAAGCTCACCTTGCGGATGGGATCGATTTAACTTCTTGCTTCGAGAAAAATAATAAAACCATTTTCGTTGTCGCCCTTGCTCTTTCGATTTGCGCGGATCCGCCTCCTTCTCGGGACGCTCTTTGTTCTGGAATAAAGCCAGATACACGACGCCGTGAAACGCGCGTCAGTTCGCGAGTTAATCGCTCTATCAATTATCATTAAGGGGTTAATCGGGAACTGAAAAGGATGATTATCGTATTTGAATTGCTGATGTAGCTCGCACGTGCTAAATCGTTCCGTGAGGCGGATCCTCCGACTATCGAGGCACCTGTGACGCGTTCGTTCGCGGAATTGCCACCCACAGGGGCAGATCGTTCGTAGATGCGCACAAAGGCCCTGGAGTCCCAGCGAGAAGCGGAATTTCTCGAATAGGATGGTTCACGCTCCTGTGTCATCGTCGTGATAACGAAAAATTCCATGGGCGGTGACTGCCAGGCTGGGTTGGATCCGGTCGGGCCAGGTCGGGCCAGGTCGCGCTGGGTCCGGGCCCGACCATCGGCCGCCAAAAATTTAAATTGCCGAGGTAAACAGAAAGCAAACAGCAAACCGGCAAACAACGCGCAGGAATCCCTGCGGCTGGTGGTCAGGCGCGAGGGGATCGTCGCGTACACAAAACGCAGAACGCAGAACGCAAAAGGACAACGGGAAACAGAGGTGGCGCGGGATGGGCCAGGACGCGTGGCTGTTTATCGAGCTGCTGGGTTCGTTCGTCCTTGCTGAGGTCCTCCAACCCGAGTCATGGGTGGCGTCAACGGCCCAAATATATGACGCAAGGTATAGCCCAGCCGAGATAAGGACAACCGATCCTTTCCAAATTCTTGAAATCGGCGCGCGTATGCGAACGCGAACGCGACAAGAATCGACGCGACACAAACGGTAGCAAAAATTAATCGTCGGTGCCCTTAAAACAAAGAACCCCGCACAAATCATATGGAAAATCTATCCCGGTAGAATCAAATGGATTTTTCATATGCTGTAGCTTATCATCTACTGAACAAAAGATGTAATGAGCACAAAATTCAATAATGGACAGTTATCGAGTTATAATCAGTCAAACAGGAGAAATTCGGCGATTTATGAATTTCTATTATTTCTTCTCCTCGACAAAAAATTATGAAAAAATTCATAATCATTCTACCTAATGGCACACGGGATTGTGAATTATATCAGAATTTTTGGATGTGAAATCAATCCGACGACAGCTTGCTATAGCTTTGAAAGTGACATTTTTAAGAAACCACTGACACGATATAGTTTAGAATTCGAATGATAAACGAGCTGGCATATGGCAATCAGAAATATGACTAAACTGGAAAGGTGCATCTACTCCACGCGGGTTTAGTCTACCGTGAAATTCCACGACGTGGATTTTCGCTAACGCGGCGCAGGGAAAACTCTCGACAATTGCTCTTTTTATCAAATTCGCCATCATGCTGCACGCGGTAAATAAGATTGCTTCAGGAAATCGAAGGCGGCGAATGGGCTCTTGGGAAACGGCTTGCCGCGCGCAAAGTGTGAGATTCGACTAGGTTTTATGCGAGTAATCTGAAAATCAATATTCATCTCGCACGAAATTAATCGAATGCTGAAGATCAACAGGTCAACCACTTTCTTTTCATTGGGTCCTATCTACTTGTCACAAGAATAAAAAGTGCAGAAGAAGCCATGGGTCAAAACTGAAACGTTCTATCAAAAAATTATATTAAAGTTGTTACATTATAAAACTGATTTTGTTTACATTTTCTTTTGAATATATTTCAAGAACTAATTTCCAAGGGCTCCATTAACAGCACACTACACAGTGACCTATCAGAATGGTTCGGTTGCTGCTCATAATCTAAAAAATCAAAGTCCTCGTATCGATTTTTAACCAATGCACAGTGATTCTTAAATGTCCAATACATTCGCGCGCGAAAACGATAATATTACTTATAGGTATTAAAAACTCTCGAAACAATAAAGGTTTAAATATCAAACTTTCTCAGATACGATTTATTACCGAAAAAATTCCGTTTCTGCATAACGATGTCCTGGAAAACCTGCTGAAAATTAAGTGCCCAAATTTTTTTTATGAAGAATGTATATCTATGTTTAGAACGCCCCAAGAACTAAACGTTAATGTTCATAATTTATTAGTTAAAAAAATGCTTAGTCAACTAAAGAAAACCGTCAAAATTTTTCATCTTTGACAAGGGAAAAGTTAAAATATTCAAAAAATTTTAGGCTTTAACAAAATGGAACATTTTTAGCAACGTCTTCTCTAAAAGATCCTGCAAAGTTTTCGTCCCGACTACCCCCTGTTCGGAAATTATGATGGTTTAAATCGTCGCGTGACACGCAATTCCGCGGCGAGTCGCGTTGCACGAGACGCATGACGACCACTCAGCGGCTCTTAAGAGCATAAAGGCCTAACCCAAAACCATCTTATGAATTTTTTATATTATTCGGCCATTAATAAACATTCGAATTTCTTGGTAACTCAGTTGAATCATTTGTATTTAAGAGATCATAGCAACAGCAAAGCAGTATAGCATCGCAGCAGATTTTCCAAATTGAAAACCTGTATTTACCTTTATTAAGAGGAATTACAGTATAGATTTTTGTTTATCAATAAACACAATTATAAGTCGAAAATCCGTACGATAAATTGATTGTAATCAGTAACTTTGTAAAATATAATACTTAATCTTGTTTGAATATTTGTAATTCTTTAAAAGCCAGTAATAACACATTTTTGTTATTTCATTAAACGTAATAAAATAAATTCATTGAAAAATTATGGATTACTCGTGTTTGAAAGCCTAAACAGCCAGTTTTCAATTATTATTCATTATTCACACGATTTTTCAGACATTTCCAGTGGTATGACAAAAAATGGTATGGTTTCCTACAAAAAGTAATCAGTAATCTGTGTTCTACAAATCTCAATACGAAAAAATTAAAGAATTATTTTTCTTAGGAAAAATGTTGTCACCTTGATTGTTTATTTATAACTATATAGTTTTTATTGAACAATGTTGAAGCTGGCGCCAAGACGAAACCAACGGCCTATTTAATGTGATCTTTTAGTTTTGAAATAATGGTGAAATAAGCGTGAACAGCTACCGAGTGGATCTGACCCACTGTGCGCTGTACATATAAATTCCATCTGACTGAGGAATGAAACTGTATCATTTTTATGCACCCTGTACTTCTAAACATTGTTTGATACGTGCCTGGCGGAAACCGGCTGAGTCTCGTCAATCAAGCATGTGTCCGCGCTCGTCGATTCTAATGGCGGTCAAATGGGATGTGAAAGAGTTTGAAAAATCTCTTTGCGGTGCACACATTCTCTCGAAATTTGTTGAAACGGTGTGGCTTGGAGTCGACGGCGGCTCCGACTGCAGAAAAGTTCCCAACGATTAAAGGGAACGATAGCCAGTCGAATGAAAGAAATTACACGACCGATACCGCTCGATTAAAATAATTGGATTAAAAGTCGAAATGGGAGCAGCCGTTCAACGTGGCCGTTGCGCGCGCGCGGTTCAAACGCGAATGTGACACAATCTTCGATCTACTTTTCAGCCGACAAGAGGATTTACAGAGTGTACTCCTACGCGGTGGCACGGCACGATACCCGCACCGAGTTCGCAGATTAACACCACATTTTTTCACGACCTTCCCGTGGAGCGAGCGATGGCCCTGGTGTCGATAAATTTAGCGTCATTCTGTCCCTACAGCAGGGTTTCCAATCTATTTCTGAGACAGTTATGGGACATATTACCCACTAGGGCTGTAACTTTTCCGAAGCTTCGAAGTTTTTGAAGGAACGAAGGGACCTTCGAATTTTTGAAATTTATAAATTTCGAAGTTTCAAAGCTTCGAAATTTCGCAATCTTATACCGTATCACGAAATTAAAAACTTTGATTCTCATCGCCTTCGAAGTACCAGAAAACTAACCTTCGAAATCTTCGACCTTCGAAGGAAAGTTACAGTCCTATCTCCCACAACCGAAATTTGGTATACATTACATATAAATTATTATCCACTTGCACCCGACACACCCTTCGCGGTGATCGTCTAAATGCAGGTACAAAATGGTATTCTGGGATTGCAAAAGTGTTAGATGCAAATGCCCGATTGAAACCATGACAGAGCAAGTTTTCTTTATTAAGCAATGTATCAGATGCGAATCTAAATTAGAGAGTTCCGCGCCGCGCGGAATAAACTATCGGAACTATCTCTCCCATCCGTTGTAATTAATCCTGCCGTTCACAGTTCGTCATTTCATTAATAACCTGCCACCGGTCGAAGAATTCTTTCCTTCCGAGGGCGCGCGGCTAAATTGAACTCCTCCCAAAGTGGATAATTTCAAATCGAACGAGTCGACGAACCCGGACAACGTCGTCGACTACATGAGAAATTACAACCTTGCCGACGACCGGCCCGATGTCATAACCGGCCACACGTTTTTATATCTTCCGCGCGCGCGGCCGTGTCAGCGCAATAATGTTTACAACGTCGACTCGTTCCGATGCTGAATAATTAACTATATTCTGAAGATTTTATTGACGGACCGCGGCAGTCGAGGTTTACGAACTTGCTATCGCGTCACGTCGTGTCGAATATTTCATTTCCATTGACTTTAGAAAACCTAACCCAAAGATCTTAGGATGTCTTAGGGTCTTAGGGGACTACCCAATTGCATCTGAGATGGGAGCCGAGTTCCACACTACCCTCTCCAACCGCCATCGTAGGAGAGGGCGTGTGTAAAGCATTTCCCCACCGCCCTTAAACAAAAAATGGTCTTAGGGGACTAAGGTATCTAATCTAAGAATTGTAGAGTCCTAGGATCCTATGGGACTAGGGTGCTTAATTCAGGGATTCTAGAGTCCTAGGATCCTAGGGGATCAGGGCTCTTGATCCAAGGATTCAATAGTCCTAGGCGACTAGAGATCCTAGAACCCTAGGGTCCTAAGAGACTAGGAACCCTAGTGTACCTAATGCAGAGATCCTAGAGTCCTGGGATCCTAGGGTACTAGTGTATCTAATCTTTGTCTCTGCAATCATAAAGCAGTAGTAGCAACGCAGGAGTGCAAAGTGTTTTGCTAGCGCGAACCCTTCCTCTCTTCTTCATCGTTTTATTCCCAGCCATTAATTCCGTGCAATCTCTGCAATGTATCGTTTCCTAAAATCTCAATACCCTAACAAAGTTAGAAGCTCCTAGATTCGACGGAAGCGCGCGCACGATTCAAAAGACGCCGCCGAACCGCTTATCTCGGTTCCAACGCCTCTCAACAGTCTCGTGCGGGTCGTCGACGTTCAATGGATTCATGGCTCGCCTTATCTCCTCTCTCAATAAACTTGTGAATACTTTAGCGGTCGGCGTGGCGCGGCGCGACTTGGTCCTTGGTATAAATTAGTCAGTCAAAAAATGGCTGGGTCACGCGTCTCAAGTGGAGAATTCTTCGGGGTCCTCTGGGTCGCTACGGGCAGGCCGGACCGAAATGATGTTGCATTATGTTAATTCGCGGCTGTATCAGCGCCTTCCATCACGCTTTCCTGGTGGAGACGGTCGTCGGGAATCCTCTCGCGGGTAAACGCTTTCTCGAGGAAAATAATGGCGGATCTAGAGTCACCGGAAGAACTTGTGTCCCCACTATAGTTTCTCCTTCTAACGCGCTAGTCCTCCACGCTTGTTACAGGGTCCGGCATGTGTCCGGTACAGGTAGAGAGGGAAGGTAACTACTTCCCCTCGATTCAAGTAAATCCCCCTCATCTGTGCGGAGCAAAGGGGTAGCCCGTTTGGTCTGGCCACTTCGCGATGACCACCCTGTACGTATACGCAAGCTTGGACGGGCGTGCGTTGTCGCAACGAACGCTCACAGGACGATTGACACACACCATTCCAGAAAACCGGTACGAGTAATCTGCCTGCATGACACCCTCCGCGAAACTCCACCAACTCCACCCTACGCTGGCATCCGACTATATGTAGAAGCCGGAGAGATAACCTCAGTTCTATTAATAGAAGTGGGGATCATCTGTCCTCCTCGCAGCCACCCACGTCTCGTTTCATGACCGAGTGGTCGGCGATCCAGCGTGGATCGTGTGGACCTGCCCTTTGCTGGCACACACCCTCTTCAGGTCTATCGTCAGCATAGAAAAACTCCTGTCATTCGTGAGGAACATCGGTTCGCTGCATCGATAGTCCGCAACGAGGTTCGATATAATTCCGACCTATCTACGCCGGAGATCAAAGACCTCGGGAGAGCTGAGAATGCGCGTGCAACGAACAATACCGCCTATCAATTTGAACGTGTCACTGCGATCTAGCCGATAAATTGCCTAATGATAGGCGGCAGTTTTTAGTCCGCCGTTGATATATACGTTTCTGCAAATAATATGGCTGTCGGGGATCGAGCTGCGGCACTTATTAGAATGGCAAGGACACGGAGTCGCCAGATGAGGGAAGAGAACACGAGTTCAGGAGAAAAGGTTGGATAATATAAATTTCGCTTGTCGTGCCCTTCCGGCCAAGGCCACGAACCAGGGTCGCCAGACGAAGGGAGGTAGCAGGAATTGAGGGGGAAACGTTACCCTCTCTCTATCAGTAGTGGATTAGTGAGATTGGGGCACATGCATGACAGAGAAAGAGGAATAGCGAGGACTCAAGTCCTCGAAGCAATGAGAGTCAAAAAGACACCCTGCTCGCCCCTAAGGTAGCGCATGAACGAGCGAATATGTGCGACTATTTCGGTTAAAGAATTAGACGCGTGAACGAAACGAATCTAATTGTGAGTCACGTGGAATAGAAACGTACCGCGTGAGTTATCGCAATAGCGGAGCGTGTAGGCAGGCTTTTTCCCGCAGTTGATGCTGGGAGAGATCAAAGAGTCCACAGAAGCGAGACGCGGGGGTGGCTGCAGGCGACGCGACGCCGCGTGACGATCCCGGGGCGACATGCGACTGCACGGGATTTCGTAAGGTGGTTCGCTCGGCGGGGACAGTTATTCGCCTGGAATCCAGTCGGTCGTTGTTATCGTTCGGGTTTAAAAATACCTGGCGCCATCCGTTTTCGCCATGCTGGCACGAGCGCATCTGGCTGCCCGAGGAGAGGTGTGAGTGCGACCCGTTGCGCCGCGAGTTATTTCCAGAAATGCCCTAGCGCCCTACCAAAACACGCGTGTTTCCGATTTCGCCGACATTCCATCGATCCCTTTCGTTGTTGTTTCTTTTTTAGCCACCGCCTTCGACCGAGATAGCCGGGATTCGCCCTACCGATCGTCTTGTCTTGCCTCTTTTTGCCATTTCTTCTCCGAGGATATTCTCCGAGGATGTTTTTAATATGTATAACGTTATGTCGGCGTGAAAGAGGCGGGGCATGTCTGTCAATATTGTTTAGGGCAAATATTTTCGTGTCCACGAAATATACTGTCCTGCGATCCTTGGGTTAGGTGGGTTACCATGGGTTCGTCGACAACTTACTTCACCGACATTGTTTTGTTGTATGTCAACTAGTTTAAATTATCATAAGTTTACTTACGATATATTCTTATCATAAATAGTGACTAAGTTAGATGTTCCCGACAGCGACCCTCGACTGGTCACTACCCTGAGTCACACAGAATTGTACTATGATCCATCTTTGTAACCACTTACCTCTCCATTTTAGGGACTTCTATTTAAGCTTACGCAAAATACTTATCTTAGCTTTTTTTACTTACAACCTCTGAGCAGACTAGAACTCTGTCTCTCTGTCTCGACGAATTAGTACTTTCGGCGCTCTGATTGGTCCGTGTTTTTCGTTAATAACTCCTAAACAAAACCGCTGACGTCATTTTTGTAAAGGAAAATGTCGCTTCAAATGACCCAAGGAACCTCCCATTTCCGGGAAGTACACGAATTTTGGGACACCCTGTATGATATTTGGTTCCCTAAGGGTTTCAAATCCATTTACCAATCTCCCCCTTCGTTCCACTCTCCCTATCGCCTAATTTCAGCATATTTCAGCCTAATTTTCAGCGGGACCTACTGTTTATTACGATGTGTTCCGAACGATGTGTCGCCAACAACACGGGGCCCGTACTACTCGCGTCCAACGCTGCTTAACTTCGGTAATCGTAAAAGAAGAATCTGTGTTTCCAGCGAGGCTTTGGTCGTTGGCCAGTGCCTAACAGTACCTAATACTCTAGAATCCCTAGTTTAGATTGGTAACCCAGGGGAAGCCAAGTTTCGCTGCGACCGGTTCATATCGGGAAGATCACGGCGCGTTTTCAAGCAGGAAATATTCATCGAGGAAGTTACATTGGATCAATTGATTGCGACGAACATTCGGCTGTGCAACGACAGGAACTTGACAATACGCCAAGCGGGATTAATGGTAAATAAAAGCACTTTGTTCTTGTTATGCTAGCGATGTCGGATGTGCCTCGTTGCCGACAGAGGAAATGGGGATCATCTGCTGTGATTCGTTCTCATGCGACAAGAACCGAAGCGGCGACGTATCGCGCGACGCGCTTACTACGGTGTCATAGCGTCTTTGATTCGAGAGTCAACCGGCGGCGATGGCCTTGCTCCGAGAAAAATCTGAGTCATTGTTATTCTCCATCGTTTGTGTGGCAAACGCTCACAGAAAAACACGACTGTCAACCGCTCGTCGTGTTTGTTACTTTCTTCAGCGATTCAACATTTTTGGATCATTGATTCTTCCGTCAGAACATGACGAAACAGGATTCGTGTACTACAAAAACATCACGAATCCTGTTTCGTTTCTTTTCTTTTTGTACCTCAGGAAGTTGCACAAAGTATTTCAAGAGATACGGTCATAACAATAATTATATAAAAGATCTGAAAGATTTATTATTATTTATTATAGACGGACTGAAGCCCTTTTACATCAGTGTTTACGATAAAAAAGAGAGAGATAAAAGACTACTCGTCTAATAAACAAAGAAGGGGCACGCACATGAATTCAGAAAACTCCAGAAGGATTTAATTTGGAGCTGATAGTTCAGTTTTGCGCATGCACAAAGAATAACAATGTATTGCAAGTTGACAAAAGTCAAATAGTTACATAATTGATTACTCCGTTTAAAGACTCCATGAGCCTGTTCCTTTTTCCGAACTAATCCAATTAAGGTATGTGAAAACCATTTAGGAAAAGACGAACGGTTATTGTAAATTTTTGGAACGAAGTTCTCGATCGCAAAATAAAAATGGTCGTACAAAAGTTTCGTAGCCGTAGTAAAAGTCCCGTGCCATCGCTTTACATCGAAATAACCCCCCTTCGAAATACGACCAAATCCGTCCCGACCCTCTTTCTTTATTTCTTACTGTAGTCAACAAAAAACAAATACAATTAAACGAAACTAAAATAAAATTAAATATACTATAATACCAAGTAAAATGAAAACTTCTTTGTTTGACAGAACCAAAGTTAAAATCTTAAGAACTATTTGCTCGCATATACGTATATTTAATTCTAACCTAATCTATCCTAACAATATAACCATAATTACGCGCTCCACCGGTGAACGGCAGAGTTCAGCTACGAGCGTGCGATTTTTCGCGTGCTGCTCTCCGGCTTATGGTTCGGAACGTACTACTCTTTTTTAACAATTCCCTAACCAAATCCCGGTTGCCGCAGCATATTCTGCAAGGGCTCACCGTCCGTCCCTTTAAATTTTTCGGAAAACAAAATGCCGGAAATTCTGTTTTACTAAGGCCCTCTGTCCACGCAGCGTAGCGTCATCGTCACGTAATCGTCTATACGCGAAACGTGTACCAAAATTCACGTTATTACTAAAAGAAAACAAAGATGTCGAGTTACGAGGAGACTGATTTTGATTTTTTTATAATTATATTCGACGGAGCAGAAGAAGAACAAGATAATTCTGGGTGCACCCTTACATTCGCAATAATATTAACTGCAGAATATTTGTAGCTGCAAGAGAATTAGCAGAAGACGACTTTCAAGCAATGTCTGTATTAATTAAAAAATACGCACCTGAAATGATAAGATTCTTGTACGTAGTCTTGCGCATTCTGTAAAATGCTTTAAATTTAACATCGTTTTCTGCTAACTTTCTTGTAGCCACAAATATTCTGCAGTTAATGTTATTGCAAATGTAAGAATACACCCAGAATTTTCGTGTTCTTCGTCTACTCCGTCGAATGTAATTATAAAAATTGAAAATATATTAAATAAAAAAAAGTTTAAACAATGCCTTTTTTTATATTTGCGTGTAACCTTGTAAATTATAATTTTTGAAAAATCTTTTTTGTATAGCATTTCATAAACGCATGCTTCGAATTGATTATAAAAAATCAGGTTGCTTGGTTCAATTATAAAAACGTTATTCCGTTTTAAATGGCGTTCGAATACTTTCGTGGCTCACTGTATATGTATGTAGAATACGGCGTTAAGTGCGGTGTTCGATATGTTCTAGCAGACGACACTCGCGCTGCTAGTGTGCGTGCGAACACCACACGTACCTGAACCACGTATACGTACACGAGAATTACAAGGGTCCGGGAAATTACTTCTGAATTCGCAATAATACAAAGACAGGGTTTCTTAGTAGTCAAAATCGGTAGATAAAAGATCAGTCTTTGGAGGAAAGTTATTCAGAAGTCCTATTTTTACGTTCGCGAGCAATGGTTTTGAGATATATGACAGCATGCCCATCAGAGAGGCTATAGACACGCTTCGAGTATAGACGATTACGCGACGATGACGCTACGCTCCGTGGACAGAGGGCCTAAGTCCCCTATATATGGAATATAGGGAAACCTTTGTTAAATACTTAAAAATTGCAGCTTTTCCAGCCGATCCCGACCCATCGTCCTAATAAAACTGCGTTAGCGAAACATTGATGTTGGTCAGAAATGACGCATAGATGTAGAAGTCGCAGGACTTCTTGTTTCAACGTGAAATGCCTGATCCATTGTTGAAATTCTGTGGCCCGTGTACTAAACGTTGGAGAACTCTCTCGTAGCCGTTCTCCAGTGCCGTTGCATTCTGCATTCCCCGGACCGCAGATAATCCGCGACCTCTTGAAAACGCAACCTCCTCCGGTCGAACGTAATCTCCGACGAGCGCTATCATTTTTTCGGACCTGAACAGCGGTACAGGAGAAATGGGCATCGTTCTCCCCGTTACGGTGTACCGTTACCAAACCACGAGACAACCTTACGTGTGCCTTTTGCTACAATGCACATCGTGAATTCCGCGCGTCCATAATGCCTCTCTTAACGGTACCTCGAACCTACAGACCTATCTTCCTCGTTCTTCCGCTTTATTATCGGAAATCTACCGATTGCGTGCGTTTAATGTCAACGGTACTCGCGGACGCTAACAAGCAACCGTCCCTTGGTTCTCTCAGTTCACGAGACGCCTCGTGTCGCGTAGAACAATTTCGTAAAGGGAAAACATTACTTGAAACGACGTTAGGGATGTCAAGGAAGTGCAACATTTTTGGTAAACCCTGTACGTATGTATAGAGATTATCGAACAAACGACCCGTTGGATCGTACGGCTTTCAACAATCTAGAATTCGGTATTGGACATTGCCCTTTGTAGAGAAAAAGATTCGAGACAGTCGACGACGCTTTCTACATGCAAATCGAACAGAACTTTTTGGTCAACTTTGAATGCCTGCTGTGTCCTACATCATTCTGTGTAACCGTGCTCCGCGTTACGTTGTGACAGAAACTTTCGTAACGTTCGAGTTCCGGCAATGCTTCTATCGATCTTTCATCGAGTCTTACGTTTGTACTTGCAACACTTTTTCTTCCCCGCTGGACACCTGAATCGTATTAACACTGAAGAAATTATATTGAAATCGGAACGATACAATTACGAAAGAGAATTTCAACTTCTCTAAACGTTTCTTTTATGGAGATCGCGTGTTCTCGATTCGCAAATACCGTTCGGGGTAATGGTTAGGTTAATGGTCGGCTGTGTAAACTCGACTCATCCCTGAGGCTCATCGGTGTGAATCCGGTAGCAGCGAAATCCGTATTTATTTTCTAGGGTATTGGTTCAACCGTATCGCGGGAATACAGAGCTCCAATGACAAGGCGACTACGATAAATTCCCTCGTAATATCGGTTGACCGGTTTTCACCGAACGTTTCATGGAAACGGCGTGTAAGTCCGCCACGTTTCGCCATCGAGCGAAAAGTGCATCGCGTGAAACTGAACTATCGTTTCCGGCACAATCGACCCACTCTCGTCGACTCTTTTTGTATCGGCCGCTGTGACCGTTTTGCGAAACGCCTGCTGATTCTCGGCTCAGATACGCCGACACCTGCTTCGTCTATCTTTACAATTGTATTCGAATGCATCAAATAAAAAAAGGAAATTCTCTCGAATTATAATAATAATAATAACAACGCCTTCCGGATTGCAGGATAATGGGGAAATGATCAAGCTCGAGGATGTGGTAAGCGGGAAGAATGACAGAAATGTTGAAGATTGGTTGGCAAAGTTGAGGAAAAAAAGAGAAAAGTGAGCATAAATATACCAAAAAACATACCAAACCAAGAAAAATGCAAAAGTTAGGGAATGGGGAAGGAAGTAATTACATAGGTTAGTGATAATTAGGATACTAAAAGAGTAGAACAGGGTAGGAATCAGTCAGACATAGAAAAGAATAAGAGAAGGTATGGACCGAATGCGTGAAATAAAATAGTTCCGTACAGATAGGTTAATGTAAACCAATTCACATTTCTTAGCTGCAAGGCTGAAATAAAGCAAATTATATATTATTAATAACGCCTTTCAAGGAACAACAATAATTTTTCGGCTTTTCTTTTATCTGGGGTTTGTGTCCCAAAAATGTGTTTCCTTGAAAAGGATGATTGTCTAAGGATTGCGATGAAAAAGGACGGGTTTAATTGTCATGGTGCGGGATTGAAAAAGTTGACTGGATAAAAATCCGTAACAGAAGTTCCTCGCGATCTTTCAATGCCGATCGGCGCGCGTTCGTGTTTCACGCAGGTGCACCTTCGGATACCGCACACAAGACAGTGGGGAGCCTGATAAGGAGTGCAGTGATTTATGCGTGAAATTCTCGCAACCTCTGGAACGCGTGCGCGCGCGCGCGCTACATGCTTACACGCTAGCACGGATGGATCCCCGTGATTGCGATTGTTCCAACGAAACGTTGCCCCGAGCGCCAGTGTTTGTTGTTTAAACAAACCGGTGATGATTTATAAACGTCGATTGCGAAGAATCTATTCGAGCTGACAAAAATTCGTGAAAACGTAATGCTTTGCAACCGTGTTCGAAACGACCGCTCTCCCAGCGAGATTTATGAATCCACGCCCAGATAAAAGTGTCTCCAGCACCGAGACGACACGAGCAATGCCACGGAACCATCGATTCCGTACACAGTCCAAGTTATTTATGAACCGTCGTCTGACCAACAGTGGAATAGAGACAGTATATCTCTGGAATTCCGACATTAATTACCCACCCGGTACCATCTATAGATCAGGGCTCGGAAATTTTTACTCGCAGCGGCCGACAATCGAAGACTACGCCTCCCCGACCTGGCCGCTGCGAGTAAAAACTTCCGAGCCCTGATCTACAGCACCCGCGATTAATAACAATTCAACGGAATCCGAGGAGAATATAAATTCCGCGTCGATCGCTTGCCAGGCTGACAACGAGAGTGTTCCCTTTGACCCTGACCTTCGGTTAACCTTCGGATAACTTTCGCGTGACCTTCGGATGACCTTCGGATGACCTTCCGACCAAGTTCAGGAACAATTCAAGGGAATAACGTACCCTCTCTTTGCCAATACCGGATTTGTACGAAGGGTAGATAGAGTGTAAATTAATGATTCCTCCTGCCAGAAATTTTGTCACCGGTTTCAAACGTTTCATAAATATTCCTCCTTCCTATCCAGAAAAATGAATTACCCCCCTCCTTCCATAAAAGTTTTTACCACCAAATTGTTAATTACATCTCAATTGCTCGCCGAGGATATTCATTAACATCCTTAAGGAAACGTACACAGGAACAAAGTTCTGCATTAATACCAACAGGAGAGACCGATCGGGGCGACTGAATTTTAATTGAACTTTACGAGTCGCGCGAACACGCATTTGTCGAGATTTCGACGAACATTTACACACGCTGAAAAATAAATCGATGTACCAATACGCTCGATAAAGCTCGACAACATCATCCGTACAACGTACATTACGAAACAGGACACGCGAATTTTTATTCGAGACTGTTTTTATCAGGCGGCGGATCGAGCGGGACTTCTTTCAACTTATTTAAACGATTTATCGTGAGCATCGATTGCACCGCACATTTTGCCACCGACAAGACAACGCTCGTCCCTCGTTAAAGCAGCAGGGTGTATCAACGACGAGTATCAATTTTCGCGCGGGAGCCTGTTGTTCCAGATGCTTCACAATTTAATTAACCGGGACACGGCATCACGCGCTCTATATCGTCCAGCGTCGACTTCCACGTTGTCGCCCAGCTTCCATTGGGATTGCGAACACCGCGTATCGTCCGTTAAACCGGCCCATTATCCAATTATCTGGGACTCTTTTCACCGGACCACTGCTGTGCGCACGCTGCTGCCTCTGCTAATTAACCATCGTGGCTACACGCTCTCCGAGGTTTCGCGAACTTGAACGAATTAAGAAACCATTCAAATTGCGCCCGGGTGATCTACTTAATGGGCCCATTGCGTTATCGCTTTTACCACGATTTCTTTTTATTTCACCCTGTCCCGCTTCCTGATCCTCCGACTATCCAAACATTCCATTAATATCGAATTTTACTGATTTCAATCTTTAATAATGTTTAACACTTTCACAACCGCTGACACCAATGTGGTGTCATGGGCCGGCCAGTAATGAATTTTGTTTTATATTTATACGTTTCGATAATTATCACACAAAGGGAAAATATTGTTGTATAATAATGTTGATTATTGATTTATAATAGTAATGTTAATCAATTCATGAATTTACGTAAAGTTTTTTCTTCCAAAATATTGCCGGCCACTGGCGACATTTCACTGTATTTTTAATTTGTAATTAATATAAAATTTTAAATATTTAAAAAAATCTTTTTAATCGTTTATACATTATTTTCGATCTTGTTCGTTTATATCCGAACAAACGAGCAGAAGAGAATTCGATCCGCGAGATTAATATTGTTCTTTACACGAAAAAAATTAATTAAATTATCACTTTCCATTAGAAAAATATTTCGGAACCCTGGTTTTTTGTTGCTCTATGACACTGCAGACGTAAATTTTTTACGATCTGGCCCTTTCCAAACAAATGTTTGCCGTTCCCTGATCCAAGGGACCGAGTTCGATTTATTTGCGAAACGTGTTTAGATGTTGATCTCCTCGGCGAAGTTTCTCCGATTCGTTTAAGATTCTCAGGGTTCGATCGTCCCTTACAAGTTTCGACAAGGAGCGTGTTCGGCGATATTTACTTGCGTTCATTCGAATTCCTGGCACAATGGCTGCCTGTATCCTGGGATCGAATAGGCACAATCGAAAGTCAGGATTATCGTGTCGGGACCCGGAAAAAAATCGACGGAATTCGAAGCGGGATACTAACCGGGGAGATCAACAACGCGCGGCGCGGTGTGGCGGCGAAGAACGTGCATCGAGACGAATGCGTGCACGTGCCGAGAGCTACGTACGAGCCAACTCTGTTTCCAACAATCGCCGCACAATCATACATGGGGCCACACAGTGGGCCAGAATGGCTCAGTGGCTGTTCGTCAGCTAAAAAATCAAAGTCCTCATATCGATTTTTAACCAATGCACAGTGATGCTTAAATGTCCAATACATTTGAAAACGATAATATTAATTAAAGGTATTAAAAACTCTCGAAACAATAAGCGTTCAAAGATCAAACTTTCTCAAACACGATTTATCACCGAAAAAATTCCGTTTCTTCATAAAGATGTCCTGGAAAACCTACTGAAGATTAAGTGCCCACATTTTTTATGGATAATCTATATATCTGTATTGAGAACGCCCCAGGAACTAAACGTTAATGTTTATAATTTATTAGTTAAAAAAATGCTTAGTCATCTAAGGAAAATCGTCAAAGTTTTTCACCTTTGATAAGGGAAAAGTTAAAATGTTCAACAAAAAGGCTCTAACAAAGTGGAATATATTAATAGTAAAAAAAGTGGAATATATTCAGCAACGTCTTCTCTAAAAGATCCTGCAAAGTTTTCGTCCCGATTACCCCCTATTTGTGAAATTACGATGATTTAAAGCGTCGCGTGACACGCAATTCCGCGGCGAGTCGCGTTGCACGAGACGCATGACGACCACTCAAGTTAAAAGTGTAAACACCTAACCTAAACCGATCTTACATAATAACACATTTTTGTTATTTCATTAAACGTAATAAACTTAATTCATTGAAAAATTATGGATTACTTGTATTTGAAAGCCTAAACAACCAGTTTCCAATTATTATTAACTATTCGCACGATTTTTCAAACATTTCCGGTGGTGTGACAAAAAAATGTTTCCTACAAAAAGCAATCAGTAATCTGTATTCTACAAATCTCAATACAAAACAATTAAAGAATTATTTCTTTTTAATACAAAATTGTGGTCACCTTGATTGTATATTTATAATTATAAATTTTTCATTTAATAATGTTATATAAGACGCCAAGGACGAATCCACTGATCTATTGAATGGGGTTTTTAAGTTTTGAAATAATGGTTAAATAGGCGTGAACAGCTACCGAGCCAATCTGGCTCTCTGGGGGTCGGTGCATAATTAGCGGCTGAGGAACGACTCGCGACACTGCTCGTGGTTACAGGAATTTCAAAGATTCATATAGCGATATTATCATGTGCGTTTATACCCCTTGCTCTGCAATATCGTGTCAGACTCGTGATGAAGATTGTTGGATTCTTAGCGAAAAGGCAAAAATGAATGTTGATTAAATATGAGAATCACTGGAGACAGATGATACAGGTGATAAATAGCAAAGAACATGCGTGGCTAGACCCGAATTGAATACCACGTGTATTGTGGAAAACAGGTCCATGGATATCATCTCAATTCGGACAACTGATAGTAGAGGGGCAGTCTAACGACTGTCCCGGGTGTGGTTTTAGGTTTTTAGTGGGTATGCCGACTCCGAACATCTTGAGCGGTGAGCCCCACACTACCCCCTTCTGGGGTGTACGTAATGGTATATTCCTCCACATCCTTAAAAAAAAAGATGATACAGGTGATAAACTAGATGTCAACGAACTCACAGGCCTGCTTGATTTTATAATAAGTGAACAACAGGTTGATCTATTTTGTTTTTTCTCTGCGGCGTTTCTTCTCTTCGAGTCTAGCCGTCAAAGTAATTCGACGTCTTTCCTTGCTCGTGTTTCTAATAAATTTGTGTTTAAATTAATACGCTGTTTTTCGGTTCATTTATCCACTCATTTCAATAAAGATTCTGAACAAAGATATACATATTATTAACCCTCATACGTTCGTCAAGGCGAAAATTCACATACCATTAAACATTTTCATATACTGTACAATTGTTCATCCATTTATGTCTACGTCGTGAGATGTATTTCTTTAAAATGTCACACTATAAATGAAACACAATTTGTTGATTTAACGTGTAAAATAAAAATAGGTGAATTGTTATCTCAGTCTCATTTATGCAGATATTTTTGACGAGTTACATGTGAGGGTTAAATACCCTAAAACCGAGATCAAATTCTATTTTGGTTTTGTTAATGTATAGTTATTGGAAAACATGTAGGCATACAATAGGTATAAATATTCTCAATGTTTAGGAAATTACTATCTCAAAAGAAAGTTCCGATTACTGAAACCGTAAAATAAATCATAGAACAAGGGGTTAATCATTCTCCTATTAACCCACGGATCCCTGTGAATTGTACGGCCGTGCCAGAGTCATTTCTGACTCATGTTTCACTAATACAGTTTTAGTCCGATATAAGACGATGGAACCTGATTTATCGTCTTATTTCGAGTGGGGGTATCTATCTACTAGGGGCAGGAATAACTACTCCGACGAATCATCGAGTAAATGCAAGATTTGAATTTTTTGAAAGCGAAAAATCCGGTGCTTCATTAGTCCCGGGTGATACCGTCTAATCACGGATCAAATCCTTCCTCGATTTTCGAATGATCGCCGTATCTAAAATCGTTGCCGCGCTGCATAAGGTAAAAAGGTTCGGGGCATAAACTTCCGAAGAAATCGCGAGGACTTAACATTCTACGCTTGCATAAGGAAGGTAGGATCGGCGACCGCGTGCACCGTTTGCGCCGCGCGTACCCGTTTCGAGCGTGAACGGGAACGAACGTTCGACCAGTGTGTATAAGTATAGCAATCACGGGCATGATAACGCCTGTATCCTTGACTCTAGGCGCGCGAGCGCGCGTACCGCTGCGTGCACCCCACGCGCCGCGCCACGACACGCCGTACCACGTCACGGCGAGCCGAGTCGAGTAGTGTGCGAATTGCGACGAATGCCACCGAGTGCACACAAAACTGCTCACAGACAACCGCAATAGAGATGAGCCTCGATTTTTTTAACAGGATTAACCTGTGGATTGAAACATAAGGGTTTCAACATTAAAATAAATTTTTAAAAAATACCACGTTTACAAAAACGGACTAAAAAATATAAAATAATGTTTCGTAGGTCCATACGGATTCCTAATCCCGTACAGATAGTCCTAAAAATTTGTAAGTGTGCATTTTGAATAGCTGTGAAAACACTTGTAAGATTTAAAACGAAAGACATGGGGCGCGTGAAATAGATAATTGATGCATGAATAGTTCACCTATATAAATCACTAAAAATTGTATTGCTCTGCAAGTTATATGAATTGTTGCGTGAGTTTTCTCAACGGCAGCTACTCTCTACACTCCTTGCTATTATCTTGCGCGCTCCATGTTTTTCGTCTCAAATCTTACAAGTGTTTTCACAGCTATTCAAAATGCACAATTACAAATTTTTAGGACTACCTGTACAGGGTTAGGAATCGGTATGGAACTAAGAAACATTATTATATACTTTTTAGTCCGTTTTTAAAAACGTGCTATTTTTAAAACAATTCACTTTTAATTAAATAATTATTTTCAGCTTTTTAGTCTTGTTGTAGACATTATTTCTGATACTTTCAAACACAGACTCTTTGAATTCTAATCTCGTACTCGATCTTCTTATTATCTATATCACACATGCTCCCCACCGTCAAAAGGCTTCCTTCCTCTCCTTCTTCTTGCACGTATATTTCAATCGATTTTAAACATTTTGATAAAATTATAACAGAAAGGTGTAACGGTTCTTTCATTTGGTAAAAAAAGCGATGATGTACTAGCGATCGTCGCGCGGCGACGTACTAACATATACTGAGCTCCGTCGGGACAAGGTGGGTTCGTGGAGTGGGGATTAGTCAGAGTGCGCACGCATAGTAGAGAGCATTGTCGCGTGGAGTGGAGATTGCTGAATGCGATGACGTAGCGTTTCACGGCGGGATGTAACAGTAAATATTTAATTGTTATTTTTCCGAAACGGATAGATTTAAAATTTTTTTTAATATTGCATTGTCATCCAATTCTAAGCTTTGTTTCCAATTTTAAGTCTCTAGTTCATCGGGAAGTTAGTTTGAAAATCAATTTCAAAATTTGTCACCGAACAGACAGACAAGAAACCGAGCTGATAAAAACGTGGTAATAAAAACGTGTCCAAAGTAAGATGCTCTCTATCCTTTTAAACTTTATACGCTCCTCCGAAATAGTTGCATAAACGATTCTATGATAATTTCTCACCCATTTTTGCTTCACACTTTAAACTGATAAACTTTGCTTCATTTGTCACGTCACAGTCACATTGTAGAGAAATACGTCTCACAATATAGATAGAAAGAAAACAATAATTTTATAGCATGTAAAAATAGTAAATGGGTAAATTTTCACCCTGAGGAACGTATGAGGGTTAACGTGAGCGTATAATGCTTGGCAAAATGATAGGCTGATTTTTGTATAAGCTAACGGGAGTGTAGATGTATAAGAACATTTGCAAAAAAAACTGAATAGAAATGGGCCCCGATCGATGTGTAGCCAAATTAAGATTCGTCCGTCAACTCTACTTTCCACCTTTACGATGCTATTCCCTACGTTGTCTTCCCCTCGTTTCGTACTCCCCTCCTCATCTGCACGACGCGATTCCTTCACAGTCCAGTCACGTGACATGTTTCGTATTTGATGTTGTCACAATGTCACGTGACTAATCCGTTACTGGCAGAGAGAAGGGGTAAAACTGTATTCCCCTGATCTGGTGACACTGGTTGTGACGCGTTACCGAATCTTAAACGCAAACCTCTCAACGCGATGAGGTTATGTATGACGAAACCAACACGAGGAAAATATCATGGTTCAATGCGGCGAGGCTCTCGTGTCTGCTGTTTTTGCATGAGGATAATATACGGGATGATCCTGGGATTGATCAAAGATTTTTAACGGTCGCGTTCGAAATACGACTTTATCGTCATCGTCGGTGGGGAAACCACTTTTGAAACCGAGAGGAGCCACGATCGAGCACGGTGCGAGAACATTGATGAAATCACTGGTGGAAAATGTCACGGTTTATATGTACACAAAGGGTGGTGTTCCTGAAAGTGTATGACGGGCTCTCGCACCGAGGACGCAACAAAGGTTGAAGTTAGCGAATTCGTGACATTTATGCTTATGACGTAATTTAGAGTTATTTCGTGTACAGATACTCGGCCTCGGTGTCTCGGAATGAGGAAATAGTGTGCCAGCTTCAGGGTACTCCTGGCATCTTTTGCTTGATACCAAAGATTGCACGGATTCGTGGAGCAAAACACAACATGTGGAGAGCAACAAATGGATTACAAGCGATTAGAGTGTGACGCAACAACTCGCCGATCAACATGCTGTCAGAATCGAATAGCAAGCAGTGTCGCATGGCCTTTGTTCGGCGCGCATGCCGTAGGTCAGTTGCGACCGGGGCCAAAAAACGGTGACTCACGAAACCGTATAAGCGTTTCTGGCCGCGCAATTACACGCTGAACGTGCCAGCTAACGTCCGCATTAGCATAAGCGACAAGACTCACACCTGAGACCCTGTCCTTCGGATCAATCTATTCAGAGAGAATGGACACCACTATCGAGGTGGTCACAAGTGGAGCATGAAGAGGCTGAATCTTTGAAGGGATGCATAGTTTCGGGGAAGAACCTGCTAAGACCCTTTCGCTGGGTAGGGTGTTAACATATTTCGCGATCGGTAGCAAGAAAAACAGGCAGGCTTGAACCGCGCGCCTTTTCTTGTAGGACATCGCGTAAAAAGTGAAAGTTCCAGGTCCCCCCTTCGCCGGTGTATCGTTTGATCGGGGCAATTGATGTGCAAAATCAGGCACACGCATCGTTAGAACATAGAGGATCGATGTGTTACTCACCAAGAGGAAAAATACTGTGCTCGTGGCGGTCGCTTCGAACGATATTCCGCACGCCATGTCTCGCGATCGATCCACCAGGCTGCTCCTCCTCTACCAGACCATCCTGAGACTCGTCAGCGAGGCATGCGGGCTTCGTCGTGCTTCTGCTCGGCTAAACTCGAATCACTTTGCCACCATGAAAACCACCACGATAGTCAAATCCTCTCCGCTTCTGCCCCGGGCCCGGTGGAACCGGTGGATGAAGGGCGTCAAAATTCTCGGTGATCCTTCAGGGGATGGATGTCGATGCAGCCAGCCACGCACGGTTATACTTCTGAGTATCTATTCAGGTCCTCATTTCAAAGGAGATCGAATCACTTGTTCGAGGTCCCCGTGTCTCTCCTCTGACCACTGTCAGGTGTAACCTCTTCGGGTCGACTGGTAACGGATACCGTTGCTCGGGAATCGATAATGAACCGCGCGATTCCTACGTGTCGGCTGATCGGTCAAAGACGTGGCGAGGACTAGACGACGCAGCTGATAGCGGCAGGCAACACAGCTCTCGGTCGCTCGAGGACAAGACAATCCTTCGAGTTTCTCTCTCTCCTCGTGGTTTATAGGTGATGATTGCGCGGTCCTAACCGTAGCACAGGGCTCGGGCAACTGACAGCGGGTCAGAGCCGCGGCACACGGCGCCACGCCGCTCTCACAGCTGATCCGAGAGAGCCGATCGCCTCTACTCGCCTCTCTACCCTCTCTACCCTCGCTACCCTCTCTCTAACACGCGATTCTCAACCTTCGCCACTGTTCGACTCCCTACGATCTACCAGACTCCAACCGGAACACTACTTCTCCGATCAATTCGTGTGTCTGCATTCTTGACCCTACGACTACTAGGACGTATTTTTCGATCATTACCTTCGATCCCGATCATGGGATTTTCGTGTTTCCTACCGGTCCTTCCACGGTTTTTGCTCCCGTTCGATCTTGCTGGACAGACAGGTAGCAAAGAGATCCAGACGCAGGACCTTGGAATTCGACGGGTACTTCCGGTGGGGAAGGGTCAGCTTTGTCTTCATGTACTGCCACCTCTTCGAACTGTCTGTTCTTTGTTTGTACAAATTGGCACTGCAGCGTCCCCGCCATTTTATTAGGACTCTAATATCCACACGCGTATTCAGCTAATTTCGGCATTAAAATTTTTGCACATGCTCCATCAACCGAATTGTTTGTACGGTAAATCGAGCGTCGATTGCGAAAAATCCTCGAAAGTAAGTTCGTCAGACGTTTCGTCAGACGAATTTAATAGTGTTAAAAATCCGAGTTTAAACTGTACTCGTGCTCGGAACAGCACGTTCGGCACACGCGATCCGAATACACAAATTTCGAGTGAGAGTTTTTACGAAAAAACCGGAGATCCTCGCGCAACTGAAACCCCTTCGTGGGCTCTCTTATGCAATTGTCTCATAATCGATGGAAAAAAATTGGTTCCGATATCGTCGCAGTTTCTTTTACAGCGCTGCTCCTTTCAGTCGCTCCTTCAACGACAAATCGAGCATAGTAACGATCTGATCGGCGCGCGGCGTCGTGGCGCTTTTTTTCCCGGGGCACTAGTTCACCTCGTTTGTGCGCTAATGTTATGACCGTGATATTCAAGTCGAAGTTTTTGTTACCGTAGCACGTTGCGAGAGAAAGTATTGCGAAACGTGTATTACACGTTGTAGCGTAGTTTTAACTGTAATGATCGAATCGCGTCAACGGCGTTAATTTATCAACATCTGATCACTATAGAAAGGGAAATTTGACGTTGACGAATCACCATCACCGAAGATATTACCGGTCGGATTGTTGGCGTTTCTAACGTGTTGCGTGTTAATTAGAGTGATACGGGAACCCGAAAATTTCGGCTCGTTGATGTTTATCCCCATAATACATGGCTAAACATTTTTTCACAGAATCTTCGATTGCAACCGCAATTTTTATTCTGAAATAACAAGTCACCATCAATATCACAAAATCTAGATGCGCGCACGGTAGTGCACCAACCAAGTTCTCGCACTACCTCCTTTTATACGAAACAACTTAGCCGTTTTTAGAGGCTTGTAACTCGGCACTGGAGACAGATGGAGAGATGTAATTTCGTACACTTGTTAAATGCTATGATGTCTCAATATTGACAAAACATTAATCTTCCAACATTAGTAGGTTCCGAGATATAGGACCTTAAAAATCGCTGAAGTCACTGACTAACTGACTGACAGGCAGATCATCAAAACCTTTTGCGTACTTGCCATTGGCCTACAATCTTGAAATTTGGTACATAGTCCACCATAACAAACACTCAAATGAATAATTATCAAAGAATTTTAAACGTGTGACAAACGTTTAAACGTGACAAACGTGACGTGTGAAACGTGACAAACGTGTGAAAAAAAATGAAATTTTACACGTTAAAGGGGTTGCATTGAAAAAAAAACATTACGAAATAGGTACGTAACATAAAACATAGCAGCGTAACATACATAAATAGAGAACTCAGCTCCTGTTTACAGGATGTTTTTCTTGAGTATAATTAACGCCGCCGGTACTTCTAGAAATATTAAACTAAACACTATTTGCAAATTTCCACAATAATTTTTTACGACGTGTCGATCATTTTCAAGAAAAATAGAGAAATTTCGTCTGTAAATTATTAAACTTAATTATGTTTTGTTATGCGTTATTTAATTTATATTTAAAGAAAAGGAGAAAATATTTTTTGGGTGAATTTTCCGCCTGAGGAACGTATAAGGGTTAATAAACTGTAGGTCCGTCACGAAATAACCTTAGCAAAACGACGTTAAATAAATATATATAAAAAAAGATATAATTAGACCGCAAGGTGTCCTCTAATTGCTGGGTCGGGTTAATCAGCGCTCTAACACTGTTCGCTGACATTGAACTATAGCAAGACGGTCGAAGGTTCCGAGTTTTTTCATCAACTGCACGTCGCGAGCGTGATCGTCTGTCACGAGGTCGCGTACGTGAGCCGTAACAATTAATACCTGGCATATTATTCATAAATATTAATGGGGGCGTGGGGGGGGGGGGGCAGTTCGTTACGCACTGCGTTCCACGTTCACGTTCCACGCTCACGTCGAGCGGTTTTACGAGCTTGCAAAAAGATATTCGTCCGTTAATTAGGTGGATAACGCTGGTTACCCGTGATTCGAAGGTCACGGGTGAACTGGCCAGGTCGACCACGTACGTGTATAAAAGTGCTGCATCTCCGCCGCCGGTATATACCGCCCACGTGCCCTTTAATGTCCGTCCTTTCGTAGTACCTTTCACAGTTCCGCAAGATCGGTTTGAATTCGGGGTGGTTTGCCTCGAATTTGTTATGATGAGATAATATATATATATGGGAAAGAATTTTTATCTTTGTCTTTAGTATATAGTTTATTTATTTTAAGGGTAAAGGAGTTAATTATTTATTTAAATATGAGTTATAATAGATAATTTTATATCTTAATAATATTTTCAAAATATTTGCTTTAAAGCTTATTAACATAGTAAATTAATTTATCCCATAAATGATTTAATATTGGGGAAAAAACGAAGTATGAAAAATAAATAATTGCGAATAAAATTCTTAAATTAATAAATGGTATTTCAATTAATTGATCAGTCGTACCAAACTTTTATTCTTGGACCGAATTTTTTCCCATGTGCACGATTCCATTATGGCTGATCGAGGGAAATTCATTCCGCTGAATATATTACGCGCGGAGATTCGCTACTTAAAAGCAGCAGAACTTAATGGTATCCTTTTCACAAGGTAGCCCGGAAAAATTGTTGCTGTGCGCACCGGCCCGCGTTATTAATCGGTCTTGTTAAACGCCCGCCCAGTGATCGATAGATCCTGCCATTCAATTAATTCGCCCGCAGATAAGCTAAGACATACATTCTTTTATTTATTACATTTTAGACGAACAACACCTTCTATCAATTTTAACACCGTGGTGTAATAACACATGAATAATAAAATACATTCTTTTCACAAATTATTGTTTGTACGTTCTTTGAAGCTGTTTTAGATTAAGTTCGTGTTCATTTCAAATGTTGCCTTTGCTGTGTCTAAAGTCGTACTCGCATGAAAGTTTCAAATTGTACTGGTACGATTTAATTATTTATTATAAATGTGAGAAAACAACAAGCAGTTGAAAGAAAGATAGAAACATTTGAAGTTAAAAAAAGAAGACAAAGAAGACACCTACAAAAGTGTCGATTGGAGCATTTTGGGAGTTCAGTTCCCTCGGACATGGTTCACGCTTTTGTTACAGCCAGGAATTAAGTCGCCCGTAGGAAAAGCTCAAACTAATCTTGAATCGCACTGACAGCAACGCCGATACTTGCAGACTTTTTCGGTTAACGCTGAATTGTCCGAAAACTGCGAATGTTCCCAACGCCTAGGTACGACCGTAAGTAAGCGAAGGCGTTGCGTCTCACCGGGCTACTTGTTCCAGGTTGCACGATCATCGTGTAACACGAGCGAGTCACCGAATCGGGCCACGGAACCGTTCTGGTATTTCTCCGAGCGTCACGATAGGCCGCCGCGCCGCGCGACTGACTATTGGGGAATACAAAGCGATTTAACGAGATCCTTGTGCAATAAGCTCGGATGAATAACCGGCCTTGCGTATATAAGCGGCGCGACCTTCGTTAAGTTAAGAGCGTTAAGGATCCTGCCAGTTTTTCACGCGACGAGGGGAGCCCCGTCGCTGCCAGTGTCCTCTGGCTCCGGCTCCGGCTTCGGCTCGAATTCGTTCGCAACCAGGCATCGAAATCTCTGGGAATGCCAGTGAAAGAAACTCGCTCCGACAGCGTGCCACGAGGCTTCATCACAATATGTATACGCGGTATTTTAGTTTCTCTGAAGAAATCGATATTAATTTTTTCCCCTTCAAACTACGCCCCTTTCAGATATAATCAAGCTGCACTACCGTGCACCAGCCAAGATTTCGCAATACCTCCGTTTACACGAAACTACTTAGCCGTTTTTTAGAGGCTTGTAACTCGGCACTGGAGGCAGATGGAAAGATGTAATTTCGTACACTTGTTAAATGTCTCAACATGTCTCAATATTGACAAAACATTAATCTTCCAACATTAGTAGCTTCTGAGATATAGGACCTCAACAATCGCTAAATTTCTCACTAAAATTTAATAAATATGTCTACCATAACAAACCCTTAAAGGAATAATTATCAAAGTTTGAAATTTTACACCTTAAAGGGGTTAATCAATTAGTTCTCGATCGTAATTTATCTTAATGATAGTATAAATATTTATTCGCGACGCACTGGTTCGATCATTTGTAACAATGGAAAAGAAAAGGAAGGAGGTGTTTTGTCCTAGACCTGATGAGTCTCCTAGCGGGTCTAGGACGATACACCTCCTTCCTTTCTTCGAACCAGTGGGCCGCGAATAAATATTTATACAGAAGGGTTATATTAAAGGGGTTATATTGAAAAAAAAACATTACGAAATAGGTAAGTAGGATAGAACATAGCATCGTAACATACACAAGTATACGTTTTATTAGCTTCGAAGTTGCTAGAAATACTGATGAAAAAACAATCAACCAAAATCGATGAGATCTGAAGAAAAACATCCTGTAAACAGGAGTCAAGTTCTCTGTGGCCATAAGAAGTTGTGAAATCAAACAAAATACGGGCAAGTTCGTTAGCTTAGAAATATCCCTCGCAATACTGAAAAAAAGCGTTTGTAAAAATTAGCTTAAAAGAACGCTATTTAATTTTTAACGAGTTACATGGAGGACTAAATTATTGAAACTTGGCCGCTACCTAACACCTTTTATGACCATTGACTTAAAAAGTAACGGCCAAGTTTGAATAATTTAGCCCTCTACGTGACTCTTTAAAAATTAAATAGAGTTATTTTAAACTAATTTTGACCTAACAAACGCTTTTTTCAGTATTGCAAGAGGTATTTCTAAGCTGACGAACTTGCTCGTATTTTTTTTTATATTCTCGGCGCAACGATCATTTTTTCTACACAACAAATAGCTATTTTTGTAGGAATACTAAACGCTGGATTCGGATTTGAATTTTCCGGTTCAAGAACCACGTTAGCTATTAAAATGTTTTTATACTATTTTTTGTGTAGAAAAAATGACCGAACCGTTGCGCCGAGATTAAAAATTCATAATATCCGAAAGATAAATTACGATCGATAAACTAATTAATTATTGATCGTATTTTGTTTGATGTCACAACCTTTTTGGCCATAGAGAACTTGCTACTGTTTACAGAATGTTTTTGTTGGGTACACTTATGCCAGCGCCTCCGTCAATCTTTGAAGCACTTCTTGAACGCAATTTTCAGTATTAAGTTCCGTTAGCAATTCTGTCTTTATTTGTCTTTTATGATTCTTTTCAGTTTCCAGAGTAAGAAGAATTTATATTGTTTTTGGCCAGAAATATACGAACAAGCAATGAATCACACCTAAACACGTTTAAGCATTTCGACAACCAACAACAGACCAAGCATCTAATATGGCCACCTATGCCAATATACGTTAAAGACGATTGTACCGACACAAGAAAAATCAATTGGACTTATAAAACCCAGGAAATTTACAAATTCCGCGTACTTCTTTGGTCAAGCCTCGTACGCTGCTTCGCCATCTCGGAATTTATGCCCGGAGATTTTATTTCTCGGCTACCGTTCGAACAGCGACCATATAAAATTCATACGACACGTCTTGGGGCCTGAGCTATTAATAATGCGCTCCCCTACAACCACAACAACCAACTTTAGGAAATGTGACAATGTTCGAGCGTCCACGCTGAGCGTTGAGACTTCGAAAGAGCTGTAGGTGGATTTGTGATGTATTCCATTAATGGCGTGTTTATCGAGATTAAGAATTTTAGTGGTCGTGGCAGGCCACTACCAGGTGGTTCTGATATCAAGTCCCTTGTGTTGGGATTAGTCAAAGTTCTGCTACGACTGAAGGTGTCACGTGACTGGGCAGTAGCGGAAACGTGAGGGGATAGCATCGTAGAAGGGGAAGTCAGAGTGAGGACTCTGGCGAATCTTTCACCCGGTAGCTACTTCGAGCAACGAGAAAATAAAATTGGGTCCCATGGAAATCACCGACATAAATTTCCCCGGCACGGTTTTCACCGAAAACATTTCACCGACATCCGATTTGACCGACTACTTACTTTGGTCGACAACGCCTTTAACCGACAACAAATATAAAATAGTGAATTCATTGGCGGTGAAAACCGTGTCGGGGAAATTTTTGTCGGTGCTTACCATAGGGGCCCATGGGCAACTTGGGCAAATACCCGAGGCCCCAAGCAAAAAGGGACCCCGAACCCGAACACAAACCAAAATCCAAAGTCTACGTTTTTCCCTGGGGGCCCCGAAATTTTATTTTGCACAAGGCCCCAACGAGTGATAACGCGCTACTGCATGTGGGTTTATTATGTACAACTCCTGACACAATGTTTTCAATCGGAACCATTGATACCGATTTTCGAGAAAACATTCACAATTTCGAAGTATAAAATATTACTTTATGCAGTTAAAACTGATGCGAAATGAAAAGGGGCTTATTGAAGAATGAAAAACAACAACATAACATAAGCATGCATTTATTATAAGAAAGATAAGGAGAAAATAAAGAAAATTTTCTACGGAAAATTTCCATGGTACCCATAAAATCAGAGGTTCAGCAATTGAGTTGATTATGCGGCTGTCACGCGTCGGAACACTGCGCAGGCAAAACGGTAATTAACCACCGCGGTACTCGATTATCGGAGCCGCGAATGCGGGAACGCTCTTCTTGTTTAAAAACCGAAATCATGTTGCGCTATCGGTCCGCAACGATTAAAACTGTGGCAACACGAAAGAGCAGCGAGCCCGCAGCGATACCGGGTACCTCCTCTGCACTTAATCGAAAATTTATAATGTCGTTTCGCGGAACAATTAACAGAAGTCCGACGACATCGGTGACGGGAGAGGTTTATCGGGGTTCGGTTAAGTGGTGCTCGACGAGTATCGCGTGGTTGCAGCGTAATATCGATCGCAGCGAAATCGAGCGTTCGACGGTGTTAAAAAACGGCGGTGTGCGCCGAGATTTTTCGATCGGTCAGAGGCGGATCGAAGAAGGGCCCGCGTCGATCGCGGCGCGAAATTTTCCTTTTGTCTGCATTACTGGGATGCCTGGCACAGGGTTCTCCGGTCCCGCGGCGCATTTGCCCGCGCGGTCGCACGCTGGAATTCCTCGCGGCGCGGCGCATCGGGACGGTTGCAAGCAAGCAAGCGAACGACGACGACGACGACGACGCGACTCGACGCGAGGCGACGCGACGCGACGCTCCGAGTCGGCTTATATTGGGAGGCCAGCCGCGACCTAGGCATATCTCTGACTGCATTGTTCCGTCGGCCGCGGCATTGTTTCGTCGCCGGTCAAGAGGTCAGCGTCAGCACACGGTCGAACTCGGATGCGTATCTTCCCGAGGATTTGCTGCCCGGTGTCCACCGGATAAAAACACCCTTCGGACACCCTTCCCTTCCCCTTCCCCTTCCCGCATTATGGATAACATCGGTGACTTTTGTCCACCCGCGGCTCCTCGCTCACTCCACGATATAATGAATGCATTACGCTCGCGGTATCAGCCGGCAATAAATCCTGGCGGCGCGGCGGCTGTTCGGCCGCGAAGACGAACACCGACACGTCGCGCTGCGTACCGCTCCGACGCGCGACGCGTCGCTAATATTACGAGTCCCCATCGCTGCGCACACAGTATGTATTCCAGATAAAGGTTTGACGAAGGACATGAGCGCACCGTGGGCGTTTGCTGCCTTCCCCCAACCCCGATCCCTTTTCCTTTCTTTTCTTCTCCTTTCTTTCCCCGGGCCGTTTATCGCGAGTATTAATCTGTCAAGCGAGTAATCGCTCGATCGAATCGACTTAATCTACGTCGGCCGAGGAAGGGCACCCGACGAAACGATCCGCGTTTCTTTCACCGGGGGAATCGGCGCAGATTTCGAACGAAGTTCGCGGATGTTTATAGATGCAGAAGTTTCACGAAGGACAACTTCGTTTTCTCAAACGGAATGCTCGCGCGCGCACCAGCTTTCGTATAAAACGATATCGAGCAAGGCTCTCGAGAGACCTCTTCGAGAATTCACCTATCGCGTGCACGCCTGCCTCTCCTTGTAATTCTCTGCTCGTGGGCTCGCGCGTATGTACATTATGGGTCGTTTATTTCGCGGTTGCAACTGACATCCCAATTTGCAGATTCTATTGAAAAGAATCCCGGAGGGGCTTCTTTATTTGTACGAACACCCGCGCGACTCGCACACAACCGAGAAGTGCATCACCGTATAAATCTGCCGGCTGTATTTCTTCCAATTTGCCAAAGTGCATTCCGATGTCATGGCGGGAGATATAACAGCTCGCGTAACATAAGTTTTTTTCCATCGTCGCGCCCCGTCTGCCTCGATTTTGTCGCAGCGGTTTTTGCGATCGTTATAAAAGAGCAGATAACCGTTTTTCCCCCGACCGAGAATTAATGGAGCCAACCGCGACTTTGTTCTCCGCCGAAATATCGCTTTATCGAGACGTCCGTCTTCTCTAATTTACCAGATTCCGGGGCATCGCGTGCGGCACGATCAAGTTATTCGACCATTCGGGGATCTCTCTCTCTCTCTCTCTCTCTCTCTCTCTCTCTCTCTGGCTATTGTTTCACGCTGGTGGGAACATTATGGTTGTTACTTTTATCTGTCTCTCGTTCGAAAATGTATTCCGGAGAATTTTACCTGTTGAAGGCTACTCGTGTGGTCGGCGGTTCCCTTAGCAATTTATTTCCATCTTCAATTTTTATCATTTTTTGTTTTCTATAATTAACACTACAACTTCTTTAGGAACTAGTCCAGTCAACGAAAACTTGTAGAGAGAAATGGAATGAACACATTTTTTGATTTTTGGACTTTGTTTGGACCAGTTAAGTGGTAAACATACTAAAAGTCCCCACTCCTAGGAGGTGAGCGGAATGCTGGGGGACACGTAGAAGGTCCCTTTTTTTCAGTTTTTCGCTTCTATCTCGGGAACTATGCGCCCTAGCGATAAGACCATTTTATACAAAATTAAAGCTGCCATAATGTACCACAAGATTGATTGTATTCAGTTTTTCGCTATCTCGCAATGTTTCCGAGATATCCGCGTTCAAATTTCACTAATTTTGAAAAAAAAATTTCCTCACGTTTTCTGCCTTCTCAAAACGCTATACAATTATACAGTGATATAACGTTTATATCATATCCGATATTATATTTTGCAGCGCGGATAGAAATTTGTTGGTGGTTAGCTCCCACCCATCCATCTGAGGAGACAACTCGTGTCTCAACCACATCTGGACTTGAGGATATGTCCTCAGAGAATGTTGTTTCGCTGCCCCTTCAGATGATGGGAGGCATAAGATGTTCTGTTTGCCACCGATTTAACAAAGAATTGGTAACGATAACCGTTTATAATGAAAACGGCGAGCATACTCCAACATTAAGTCCGTAGATTAGGCACGTATCAATAAATTAGTAAACTGTGACTGGCAACTCTGATTTTGAAATTTTTTTGTTTCAAATTAGTAAATTTTGAGCGTGGATAGCTTGGAAACTATGCGAGATAGCGAAAAACTGAATGCTACCAATCTTATGGCACATTTTGTCAGCTTTAATTTTGTATAGAATAATCTTATCACTAGGATGTATAATTTCCGAGATATAAGCGAATAACCGAAAAAGGGACCTTCTACATACTCCCCAGCATTCCGCTCACCTCCTAGGAGTGGGGAATTTTACTATGTTTACCTCCTAACTAGTCCGAACAAAGTTTAACAAGTCCCGAAGTCAAAAATTGTGTTCCTTCGTTGACTGGGATAAACTCCAAGTCTGCATTATCAATTATTTGAAGTTGTTCGCGTTAGTCTATCGAATTTTATATCAACGAATATCTGGCTGTTCGATCTGAAGTCAGTTACACTTTCAGCATTCAACAGGACCTACACACCTATATCGTTTCATGGTTTTATTCCAAGTTGAAAGTAAGTATGATCCATCTCTGTCTATATATTTTATCATATTACTCGTTCATCTTCTGAAGAAAAATTCAAATTGAAGAAGAAGCAGCTTTGTCCGCGGACATTCAAAAATTCTGACCTCACCCGATTCAAGTATGATTTAATCATTGGTTAAGAGGTTTAGGCCCATTCGAAACTGCCGAGATATTTTCGCGCGGAAAGAAACGGCGCCTCTTACCCTAAGCTATTGGACACTGGACATCGTCAGGGGCTTGATTTAAGCGAACGTAAATATAGATCCCAACATTTTTTCCACGTTTCGCACGATTTTTATTTGAATCGGCTACCGGATTCCACCGTGGAACGTGATCCCGTGATTCTCCTTTTTTCCTCTCCCGCTCCGGCCGACTCACGGGTTCGAGGCTGAATCGCGAGTGGGCAAAATCACGGCTACCTGCTGGGAATCCTTCTAATGGATTCGATGATGCTCCTTCCGCCCATCCTTGTTCAACATCCGTGACGTGTTCTCTACACCGAGCAGTGTCGTCAGCTATCCCAAGATTGGGGAATGACCGCGTAAAAGCATCTTTCTGTTGGATCTAGAACGACCTTGAGCGACCTTCGACGACCTTGAGCTACCTTCTTCGTAATATAGGTCATTGAATTCGTCCCGAAACCCCTATCGATCTTTTCCAACCGTACCTTGTACCATTTATACCTCCCATACAAAGAAGCGGGTAGCTTTATAAATAAATAACACACAAGAACACCCCGCACACGAAAGACCAGTTCTAGAAAACTAATTTATAACTGTTCAATAGAATTTACTTTGTGGACACGCATAACAGAGAAATTGATTGCTACATCCGAAGGAATAATCTGTGTATCGCAGCAACATTGTGGTCGAGAGTCTGTTCGGATGACACGGAAAAAGCACGCATCATCGAAAATGATAAAACACACTACAACCACGTGCAAAATCATAGCTACGTTTTCGTTCGGGAATTACCCATGTTCGTTGTGCCGTAGCTCCGCGATAAAACGTCGTGGAATATTCGTTCTGGGTTCGGTTCAAAGCCTGAATCTTCTACTTTCGAAATCTGTTTTGCGTTGTTCTCTGCAAAATTTTTTACGGTACGGGTGAGAGAGTGAACACACTTCTTTGCAAATAAGCCTAACACAGATTGACTAACTGTTACGAGCCAAGATTTTGACAGCTAGCGGAAACCGAGGGGAGTTTAGGTTTTTAAGAGAATTTTTAGTTAAAATAATCCCGATTATCGATCGTGAATGTTAAACATTTAATTCAACGATGCATTCGGCGCAATCGTTTCGATCAATTAATAAATCTAGCAATTTTGCAATAAACTTCTCTTTTTTTCTAACGTTTCGGTCCAGTTTTGAACCTTTTTCAAAGGAAAAATTACGTCCACAAGAAAATATAATATATATACAGGGTGTCCCAAAATTCGTGTACTTCCCGGAAATGGGAGATTCCTTGGGTCATTTGAAGCAACATTTTCCTTTACAAAAATGACGCTGGCGGCTTTGTTTAGGAGTTATTAACGCAAAACACGGACCAATCAGAGCGCGGCTACAGCGGATTGATTCTGGCTCGGCCAATGGCGCCGCCACGCTAAGCGGGACCTGTCGCTGAGTCTGACTCCGTTCGCTATAGCCGCGCTCTGATTGGTCCGT
>CM052341.1:19941933-19965786 GCA_028455595.1 Lasioglossum vierecki | reverse complement strand
TAGAAATACGTGAAAAGTCCCGTACAGATATCACTTGCAGACTCATCGTCTTAATCATCGAACCAGTGCCTACCGCAACATTCGAACCTTGGACAGAGACTCCATCCTCGACCGAGCGAGAACGTCATTGACTCGATCCATCGACTCTCGTAGGAAGAGCCAGGAATTCTCGTGATTTCATTCACGATTCACCCGAGACGATCATTAATGTTACCGAGCAGAATTTAGTCTCACGATTAGTAACTTCGGGAATTTCTATGCGTGATTGTTGCGCAAGTCTCTTCGCTGAGAAAGGTTATCTCTGACGCATCTTCGTGGGATCAAAGTGGCCAGACCAGGGGAATTGCATTGAATCGAGGGGATAAAGTTACCCCTTCTGAGCCAGTACCGAATGAAACGTAAGGGAATAGCGCCGTGGATGGGGAAGATAGAGGTGGGACACCAGTTTTAATCTTAAAGATTTTACTCTGAAACTCTGAACCGACACGAAAGGCGAAAGGAGAAACCTCTCGCGATATAATAGACTGTGAATTTTCTTGGTCAATAAACGAAAACGTTTCTGTAATTCAGATTCGTTCCGGATAGAGCCTATTTCGTTAGTATGCGTCAAACGAGATAATTAATCATGCCCGCAGAACCGGTGACCGTTATTACACAAACCGTGTCGAATCTATTATTATTGTCAACTTTGCACGGCTACTGAAGCGAATAATGATGTCATAGAAACGTGTATTATTAAATCGGTTGACGAGAATAAGTATTCACGGAACTGATAATTTTTATAATAGTAATCTGGCACGCGTGCTACCGGTCGCTGCGAAAACGGAGAGAGAATGCAAATGATACAGCCGGATCAGGATTTAAAAAAAAAATCAATCTTCAAACCAAAAATTCTGAGATCATTCACATTCAGTGTGCTAAGAGGTAGAATGTTTATCAATATTTTCGTATTTTTTTCTATTGAGCAAAACAAAAGAAACAGAGCACTGGAACTACCCTTGTCGAACGTAACTGTAACTACGTGGTTTCCCAATTATAGTCGGTGACCATGAAAATGTCGGTTAATGGGCATCGAACGCTAGATCGAGAGAGGTAGTCCGAGCTTGCCTCTTCCGATTGCGGCTAGAAACCAAGATTTCATCGGACTGTAACACCGATTGCGTTAAACGTTGCACGAGTGACGTACGAAATTCCGCTTCAGGTCGTGAGAAGCTGACGTCACAAGGACGCACGAACGCGAGAAAAATTGGCGAAAATCCGCGGGAATGGAATCGTTTCTTGAAAAATGATATTTCCGCGCGGACGACGTTGCAATCGCGAGCGTTTCAAGCGCCACGCGAAAGCTTCGTGCACGTTACATGACGTTACACGCGCTTGAGTTACGATACAATAGTAGAAATGTTTTTAAACCTTTGGAACTTTCGATTCATTAGTACCGATGATTGCGATACAAGTTGCGGTAACAGGAACTAATCCAAGGACGCTTCTTCCGATTTCATAGCTTGTTACCGCAACGGATCAGATCTAAAAATAGGTTTGCCCAATGATCTATAAAATTAAGACGTTCATTATTGTAGGAGCGAGATTCTGAAAATCTTCTGTATGTGTTCGATTATATTTGTATGTGTGTATCGTGTGTGTACGCGTGAGTCAATCGATGCGATACATCGATCGCAAACGTAACCAACGGCAGAAGCAAACAGCTGACGTGAGACCTTCTTTTTTCAGAAGATTCGGAAGAAGAGTCAAACGAAACAACATGTAAAACATTAGAGCCAGAAACGTATATGACACGTTCACGCGGTGACGGAATTCTCTCGCAAACGAATTCACGTATAGGTTTATTAAATATGAAACGATAAGATACGATACGATTACGAATACGAAATACAAATGTGAATTATGGCTAAAGAGTTTTACGTTTATCCGGTGTCCGAGGTACTTGTGTATTGTTATTCACGCTTGTGTGCTTTCTTTTAATAAATATTAATAGTTTAAACATCTTTACTCTTACATTTTGCAAACGACGGCTCGATGTGGTATTTCAGACTGCAATTCCGGTGCCGCAGGTTGGGAAAACGAATGTGTGTAGCGGGTGCCTTACCCCCTGGCCGTATTTTGACAAGCCAAACTCGCGATGAAGGGTTTTAACAAAGTCTAGCAAATATGAATGTTACGCTTTTTATTTTAGATGAAATAAAATACATTTTCCTTTCCCCGTCTACGACATTGTTGCGCAGAAAGAATTGTAACTGTAAAATAAAAGGTATAGCGAGGGGTTAATCTGGCGAGTCTGCACGGGATGCCAATGATTTCGGATAGCAATTATGTAGTTTCTACCGAGTGAATTTTGCAGATTTCTGTTCCATGCGGATTAGCCCGAGATAGTAAGATGTAGCGCGAGTGGATTTCTTTTGTTTGATGGTGACCATTATGTTTTGATTTTATTATGGACCTTGCGCAGAATTAATTGGCCGAGCGAGACGGTGTCTTGGGGCAGGATTGCTGGTTAGTCCTCCGATCAGTTTTCGTCGTTCTCGGCCGAGCGAGCACGTAAGACGGTAGCCCGCTTGAACCGGAGATTGACATTAAGATTGGGTGGCTGATATTTATAACGAAACAAGCCGGGACCAGGCTGTGCCCCTTGGTCCCGCGTATTATGGACATCGTTTCGGGTAAAATATGATCGGATGATTATCGTGCCATTGAAATTTGATATTTCGCCCAACCAGCGCGACCGTCGCAAAGAACACGATACGATCTAACGACAAGTCGTTCAACGGCTCTCTATATCGCGGTGCTATCGACGCAACAAAATCAACACTTTGTTGTACAATAATTGTTCGGCTTTAATGAACACACGCCACCCATATATCACCTTTAAGAAGTCCTCCGATCTCTTCTTGTATCGCATCAGCATCGTGTCTCATTAATAATTCCTCGGTACGAACCTGCTGAAATAATGACCCCGCCATCCTTCCGCTCTTTGATCGAATGATTTACAAGGCGAGCGACCAGGATTTCACGGTGCCTCGCGGAACAGTTCCTCGCGTCAACGTTTTTCTTTTTTTTCGGAAAATAAATAACAACCGCGACGATCGTGGAATAAATAACTCGACGACATACGTTCGACGATCTGATACGGTTAAATGAAACGCGGTTTTATCGTCGACCGAAAAGAAACGGAGAACGGACGTCAATTATTTATGCCACGCGAATAAATTATAACGTCCGGTTATAATACGACAAGATACAACATCGGGGAAACTTTTCAACTTTCAAACGGATAGCTTGTGTACTTTGTGCGATCCTTTGGAATTCAAATCCCCGTGACGTCAACGACGTACAATGAAGCCTTAATTGCTGATCCGAAGCAGCCCAGTGCAGGAAACTCAATCGCAGACGAGATATAGGAATAGACCTGACTTCTTATGGGACTTTGAGTCCACAGGAATCTGCAGTACCGACACCTTAAAATTCCAGTGATAGCAATAATTTTCTTTAAATTATGTTCCGTTTTGAATTTTATTACCTACATTTTTAAGGATAATCTTAAGGGTCCATACGTTTCCCTCAATTTGAAATTGAAATTTCCAACAATTTAAACTTGATATTTCTTTCAATTTAAACTTGAAAATTACTCGAATTTGAACATTTCTCTCAATTTAAACTTGAAATTTCCCTCAATTTATACTTGAAGTTTCTCTGAATTTAAACTTGACATTTCCCTGAACTTAATCTTGAAAATTCCTACAATTTAAACGTGAAATTTCTCTCAATGCAAATTCGAAAAAATTACCACAGCTGCGAAACTCGATTTAGTCATTTAGCTACTCCCACCACTTCGAATTACAACCAATAGAATTTTCGCGAACCCATTACGTGTCAACCCTACCATTTTTACAGTTGTCATTAAGAATTGCGGAAGAAAGGTAAACCAGATATGTTCTAACCACCCGAGGTGTCTCACAATTTTCTTACCGAATATCTCGCAAGGATCCGAGATCCTTATAATTCGAAGTTCACTCCAAGTCGTGAGTTTCATCGACCGTGCGACACCATAAATTATATCCATAATTTGTTATTAAACCGGCTATACATATTTTGCCCTTAGAAATAATAATAATACATCTTTTTATTTCTATAGAGGTGTTGACACTGAATAGCAATGGTGTAGTAATGTAGTCACTCTGGGTGTCAGGTCTATTCCTATATCTCGTCTGTAATTCAATTGAGAAATGTGCGAGGAAAGTACACGTGGACATGCCGGGTGGCCGATAAAGGGGCCATTTCTTTGCCCCCGGCGGCGTTCGCATGATCGACGGGACACGATGTAACCATGCGATCGATAAACGTCGACACATCGACCAAGATAATAAATGCAACCCGCACAGAATTCCGGCAACCTGATTAATTATGTCCGGGCCGAATCGTCAGCGAGCTGGTTTATCGACAAGCGTCGATATATTCATAATATAAAGAATAAATGGCGCGTACCACCAGTGGCACTCATATATCCCATTGGACAGGCTTTTAAAAAGGAGAAGAATTTTAATAAATCCTATCTGATACAGTTAACAAATCTGGTATACATACAATAAACTAAGAACGTATTTTCTTACTATTCTAAATTATGTTTATTTTTCTGAAAATGTTGTTTTAATTTTTTTAAAAATATTTTTCCCTTAAATGAAACACAAAAACTGATCTTTATTCAATTTTTTCCTTCCTTGTATCATATTTCCCATATATTTACACCAAAAGAAAGAAACGCATTAAAACTAGCGTAACCTAAAAGAAAACTAATATATTAAATAACTTATATTTTAATCTTAATGAACCTAGAGTCAACTACCTAATCGCACGTATGTTTTTTCGCTTCGCCTAAAGAAATAAAGAAAGTACGTCTAATTGTATATACATATAAAACCTGGAATTAGTTAATCAATTCTAAATAAGAATTTGGATTTTCGTCTAATACGTCTTGGACAATTTTCTCATCCCAATAAAAAAATCATGCAGTGAAGGGTTAAAAAGAAGAAGAAGAACCATTCTAACCAGTTTTTGCTAAAATTTTCGAGAATGCTTAGACATTTATGTGTGCGGTCCAATGATCGTGAAAGCATTGTCCGAGAGAAATATATCTAGGACAGAGGCGGTACGCGTCCTGCGAGCGACTAAACCCGAAAACAAAATTCCTGTGACTTTTTCCCGGAGATAGGGCTTGGGTGATCGTCGCGCGAAAATTAACATGTCGTTCCCGGGAGCGAAGGATACAATCATCAAGAGGGAAACCGACGATCTAGTTTCTTGACGCCCGGTGTCTCGTATAATTTGAATCGTCCTTTACGGCCGGGAAGAGACACTCGAGGATTTGCATTTTTCGCAAGGTCAACCGGTGCTTACACCACCAAGAGGCCGCACGCACGAATTCTCCCCTCCGTCGGCTTCGTCCCCGGTCCCCAGTCCCCGGTCCCTTATTCGACACCCTCTACCCCGCCGCAGGTCGAATTTCTGATATACACAGTCACGGATGATTTTTTAAAGTCATGCTCGCCGGAACAACACGCGGCGCGCCGGAACAGGACACCGCGCGCCGCTGATTTGCATAATGCGCTCGAGCATGTGGTCCACTTTTCTGCTCCGGTACCCTTTTTTTTCTGCGCCGGTTTTTCGGAATTCCGCGGCCCGTGACAGGGTTGTTCGCCGTGATTTGACACGGTTGCGAGCCGCCACACACTCACCAAATTGGACGAAATTTCTTTCAAAATCAAAGAACTTCCGATAGAAATGAGGTAGAGCGATGAAATTTTTGTTTAAATTGAAGCTGAAACTTTGTAAAATATGGAAGAAATAGAGAGATAGATTATGGTACGACAGTTTTTAAACCTTGATAAAATTCGTTAAACTTGTAAAATTTCAAGAAAATTGAAGTAACAATGATAGCGAAACGACAAGTGATGAGGAGATGTTTCGTAAGTAACTGAAAACGTTAAAATACTTTATTATTATTATTTTTATTGTGTTCCATGTATGAAAATACGACGTACCTTCAAACTATTGTATTATCAAATCATTTCAACGAAAAAATGATTTCATTAGTTTTTTGCAACAAAGATAGATTTTTGAGTAATTAGTTAACGATCGAAATTTATCTTAATGAAAGTACAAGTATTTATTCGAACCTGTGCGCCACGAATAAATACTTATACTTTCATAAAGATAGATTTGTTGCAAAACCTATCTATGATTTGAAATCAGCGTGAAAAATTTACGGGAAACGATGTATAGTGTGTATTAACAAGAATTTTACACGCGAGGTATTAAAAATAACCTCAATGATCTCCCTGTTTTCCCATATTCTAAAAAGTTTCAGCTTCAATTTAAAAAATATTTCATAGCTCTATCTCATTTCTATCGAAAGCTCTTTGAATGTGAAACAAATCTCGTCCGAATTGACCACTGTACGTCGTCTCTCGGACTGTCAAACTGTAATCCCACTGCCGGAATTCCAGTTTCACTTTAGTATTCATAGAGAACCATACCCGCGAAATGGATCGAAAATTTATCGCGAGGAAGGTTTCTTCCTTCGCGATAGGGCAAACGCAAACACGGAAATGATACACCGCGAAACTGCAGGTACTAAAAGGGTATTCAACTATTCATCCAGTCTCGTTAGAGATAGTTGCATCTAAATACGAACTCGTAAACGTCCCACTAAATAAACTCGCTGTTTACGGGAAACCGACGCATTCCTCGTTTAAATCGGACAAGCATGTTCAGATATTCATAAACCTCGTCTCTTCCGATGTCCGACACGCATTCCTACGTTAACGATCAATTATGCCAGTGGAAAAAAGACGACGGGAGACGGTAATTTTTCACGCGCGACACGTCGTGTATCCACTCGAACTTGTTACCTTGTCCGATGAACGTACAGGCTCGTTCAGTTAACGCAGCTCGAGTATCCGAACAATTATTTCAGAGCATGGTTAACATATAATTTTGTTTATTATACAGCAGGCCGTCAATTATCCGAGGTAATCGGGACCGATAGGTGATTCGGATAATCGAACAGTTCTGTAGTTACAGTATTTTATTCATAAATGTCCCAAAAGTCTGACCTGTAAATGTCCCAAATCTATCCCCACTACTGCGGGGTACACCCGCTTGAGGTTCCACGAAGGCCTCGGTCACCGAGAAGCATGACATCATGTGGCTCGGGTATGTCGGTGAGATCACCTAATCCGAATTTCTAACTTCTTTATTTTTCATTACTATTTTGTGGGACTTTGATGACCATATTTATGACATTTTTTTAGTAATAATCATACGAAATATTATATAATTCCGATGATATTTACTTGTGTAATGGACAATTAAATTTTCAGAAACGAGGAAGGATAGCGTATGGGAAAGAATGAGACGCAGAGAGTCGTAGTCGCCGGCATATTTCAAAGGCTCGCCGGCAACTCTCCTTCCCGGCGCCCGAAACTTTAATTGTCTATTACACAAGTAAATATCATCGGAATTATATAACATTTGGTATTATTTTTATCAGAAAAATGCCACAAATATAGTCATCGAAGTCCCGTAAAAAAATAATGAAAAATAAGGTAGTTGGAAATTTGGATTAGCTATGTTTACATTTCTCGGTGATCAATGCCTGTCGAGCTCAAAGTAAAAGTCAAAGAATACTGTCCTTGGCGCATAAATGTCCATCGGCAGACCCGTGCTGGGGACTTATATGGATAAAATACTGTACTTTCTAAATACAACACTACTACTCCTGTAATTATATGTGTATTAGTCAAAAGCGTGATTACAGTTTCTCTATTATACTAATCTTTTCTATATTATATTTTCGATTTATTTCAAAGAAATAATTTCCGACGGATTCGTCGAAACCACACTATATATTATCTATCTATCTATGTAGATATACAATATAAATAAATGAAGTCCTGACTGACTGACTGACTCATGAACGCTCAGGCTACACCCTTGGACCTAGAAAGCTGAAATTTTAGGCAGAGGTTTCCTTTATGATCTATACAAGGAATAAGAAGGGATATTTCGAAATTCAACCTCTAAGGGGGTGAAATGGGGTTGCAACGTTTGTATGAGGAATATTTTGTTCTTGGTCCGATTTGCTTGAAACTTGGTCTTAATGTTCTTTGATATAATTAATCAAACTCCTATTTCGGCATTTTAAATAATTCAACTCCTAAGGGGGTGAAAAGGGGTTGCAACATTTGTATGAGAAATATTTTATTTGTGATCAGATTTGCTTGAAACTTGGTCTTAATGCTCTTTGATATAATTAATCAAACACCTATTTCGGCATTTAAAAAAATTCGACAACTAAAGGGGTAAAAAGGGGTTGCAACGTTTGTATGAAGAATATATTGTTCGTGGTCTGATTTACATCATACTTGGTATTAATGTTCATTGATACAATCATAGGAGTGAATGGGGGGTTAGAAGGTTTTATGGAGAAACAATTTTCGAGGACAATAAACATTTTCCTGTGCGAGCGATGCCGCGGAGTAATGCTGATAATAAATAAAAACAGAGTTTCGATCGTGGTTCCCTTTGTAATTTCTATCATCGTGGTGAATAGAATACCGTGCAATATGGTCCGGATAATCAACGCTCTACTGTACATATTTACATACTTATAGGCCCGATGGAAATTCATTTGAATCGATTACTTGTTCCCCGCTCGATATCTGGGAAAGACTCGCATTCTCTCGTAAAATAATTTCGATGCAAATGCTCGATCTCGAAACGAATAACCAATCGACATGCGTTTTTAGTGCGACAGATGCCCATCAGATTAAGAGGTATTAACAGTTCGGTGTGGAAACTCATTTGTTTGGGGTCCACTGAGGTAGTCAACGAGAAAAATCGACTTTTGCTCTGCATATTCGCGCGGGTCGATGTTCGTCTCGTTTGTGGGCGTATCGCGTAAATAGTCGGCCGAAACTATGCGACTTCGTCTCTCACGAGGATTCGGTTCAGCATCGGGCTGATGATTCTCGCTTTATCAACTCGTTTCTCAACGCTGGAACTACCAAACCAGTCAAAACAACTGGTTCTACGTCGTTTTATTTCGCCATTATCGACGTTATCAAGGTGCTTTTTGCGAGAAAATATCGAATCTTTATCTCAATACATATTCTATTAACAGGTTGAGTGCCGTTCATAAAAATTTTCCAAAAGATCGAGAGAATTGAATGAATGAAACCGAAACTGGAGAGATCAAAATTACCGGGTTACTCTGGAATTTATAAACTGAAAAGACAAAATTCATTACTAAATAAAAATGAATTTATTAGGCTTACTTAAAGAATAGTGAACGCCGCAAGGTCTTCCGAAGATCAACTTTAATTTTATAATTTCTTATGTGCCAATCAACGCGGCATCCTTATTCTCCAAAAGAAAGTCATTGACCTATGTATATGGGAAAATGATTAGTTTACAAGTTCCGATAAGTCACGTGTCCAGCATCGAAAATTCCGAGTACATATTCTTCTCGCTTAAAATCGACCGGTACTCGTTTGCTGTTCACTGTGAGCTTAAGAATGACAATTTCTTCAGCACACAAGGAACCGCTAATTGCCGTGGTTCCTTACGCGTTTAAATCATTAAGGGGGAAGGGACACATTAATTTATGCACACCACCGCATCGGACGAACAAAGGTACACTTTTATTTGCTCCGAAGCCCGACCGCATTCAATTGCAGGTGCAATTGGATCGCAATCTGAATATACTGGTGCGAACAATAATTGGCTTTCGATTATGAAATACGGGACAAAATAATTCGAGCGAAATTGAACCGATCGACCAGCTCGCTCGAATGCCATGATTCATTGGGAGATTATTGCGAATAAACACACCCTCGGCGAAATATTCTTATTTATGTACGATACAACGTAAGCCATGACGAGAATACGATCGATCAAAAATTATCGAGATAATTGTGGAAGAATGGTACACAGGGTGCTTAGAAATCTTTCGTCTTGGCAATCCATGTGTAGAAAATACCATCTGTAAAAAATAGTTGTCGCAAAATCGATCTGACCTTGAAACTCAAGATGTAGAATACGCGTGTATGGCAGCCAAGAACAAACAGTATGTCGCGACCCTGTAATTCTTTCGCCATCGTTTAAAAGTGATTTTTTTTACAGAGTTGATGATCTTATGGATCGCGAAACTGTGTGGAAGCGCGAGACGATTCGACTATTCGAAGCTGTTTAAGCGAAACAACACGGGAGGATATTCGGGTAAACGACGTTCGGATAGTCGAGTCTCTACCGCGTGTTAAAATCTGCCGTGATATTTTTGGTCGAAGGTGTTCCTACTTTATCAAGCCCTGTAATTGCCTGGGCAGAAGGTTAAACCTTCGACTGGTTTCCGTCGACGAAAAGAAACGGTCGAAAGGGAGTGGAGTCGTAAAAAATTTCGATCAGCCGGTCCTTTTTCTCTTCCCCTAACGACACCCACTCCAAAAATGGGTCCCTAACCGCATACCACGACCGCTTAACTTTTTAGTACGACGACACATTGACATTTACTGCCTGGGCGTCGCGGTCCAGCCGAAAGAAATGCGCATTCGAGTGCGCAACGATAATACAAGCAAGACGAGCGAGCGCGCGCGCGTCTTCGCCATAATTGCCCTTTCATTATACGTCGCTTTAATCTGTTTTATGTGACGTTTCAATTTCGTATATCACGAGTGGGTCCAAGGAGCGGGCGCGCCACTGCCGCGAAGAATGCTCGCCGAGACCATGAATGCCTTCGCTAATCGAGATTTGTGAATTACCCTAACAAATGACTGGATTGATTGTCTACGGTCACGACAACTCTGGTATCCCAGAGAAAGCATATCTACAACGTGAAAACCCCGTATTACAATATCCTCTTGTTTATCTTGTTTTATCCTCACTAACTATTAATCTATTTTCAAAAGTACTTTGTAAATATTACACGCTCTTATTGCACGCGTACTCTCGATTAAATAATGTCCTGATAATAAATTAGAGCCCTCGCAATTAAATTTCTTTGCCCCTAAGTATAGACTATATCTACGGTAACGCAGCAACAATGAAAACACTTACCCATGCATCAGGGGCGAGAATTAAAATGTGATTTTATTTCCAACTCTTATAACTAGATTTATAGATCTACTTATTCTCATATGTACTGCAATATATAAAAAGACTATAAAAATGGAACCACAGTTTTATTCTATCGTATTATTTTGTGTAAGCGTATCTCGTCCTCGTCATCCGGTGAAAGTCATCGTTCCAGTGCAGCAGAGTGTCGTTACCTTACGGTACGCAAACTGAACTGATTTCAGAATAACCGACCGAGTCCCGAACGATAACGATTTATAACAATAAACTTAATACGCGCTGCACTTTCGCGGCACAATTTTTCACTTTGATCAACACTTAATTGTGAAAAACGAGACACAAACGTCGAGCTAACCCCTGGTTGACTTAATCGAATGCGACTACGTTACCTTTGGATCTAGTATCGGAACATTTTTTACAAAGTCGATAATGCAGAACCACAAACAGAAAAGTGCTTTGCAATGCAACGCCTGTAGACGACTGATTCGGTTCCAAGGCTGCAGCATCTTTCTTATAGAAACATTTGTTTCAAATTAATCGGACAGTGTGTTCCTAAAAAGTATTATATCTCCTTGAAAATGGTGGAAAAGCCTTGGAGAAGATTTCCGTAAAGGGAGAAGAGTCTATAAACGACCTGACGACTTACCCCTTTTGAGGAAATGCATTTTGAAGACACCCCATACTTTTCCCGAATTGATACAATTATTTATCGCCTCTGGAAACCTTTAATGTTCCCCAATCCTTTATCAAGACATTTCGACACGGTACGCTATTTCTAATAACCCTCATCTGTCCCTCGTGTCAATTTGACACATTTTTCCTGAAATAAGTTATAAGCGTGGTAAAAACAGAACAGACAAAAAGAACAGAACAGAGAATAACAGAAGAATTAGTTTGTCGAGTTGTCGTCATTGTTGTATGCGTCAAATCTTGAAATAGAATTTTAAACCACTTCCCGTTGAGCTAGAGACTTGAATTTTTCAACATAGCTCAGAACTGGATGGCAATGTAATATTCAAAACAATTTTTTAAAAAGACTGTGCGTTTAGGATTTAAACAATATTTTGAAACATTTCCCCTCGCATCTCGCCGCGTGACATTCAATAGTACGTCATCACGTGCAGCGATCCCCACTCCGCGTTCCCACTCCGACTCCGATCCCGCTCCACTGGCCCACTTCGCACCGAAGGAGCTCAGTTTACTTACCGGGTTGGTTTGAATTAGAACGGGTAGAGGGGGGGGGGGGCGACAAGAATCGACGATTCTGCTCGGTATGCGGCCCTCACTAGATACGCTCGGTAGTAATGACTAAAAAGTAGAAAACAAAACAATATACAAAAAAAACTTTTTTATAAACCACGCTTATATTAACGCTTTCACAACCGCATGTTTGCGCAGTAAAACGTTGCCAGTGGCCGGCAATATTTTGGAAGAAAAAACTTTACGTAAATTCATGAAACAATTAACATTATTATTATAAATCAATAATCAACATTATTATACAACAATATTTTCTCTTTGTGTGATAATTATTGAAACGTACAAATATGAAACAAAATTTATGACTGGCCTGCCCATGACACCACATTGGTGTCAGCGGTTGTGAAAATGTTAAAATGCACTAAAAAGGAGAAAATCATTCTTTTTAAATATTAGCGACTATAAATAAAAGCGCCCATGAAGATTACGTTAATACAGTTCAGCGCTCCTCGCTTTTATTTATAGTCACTAATTTCTAAAAATATTATTTTTTCCTTTTTAATGCATTCTAATAGAAGCGTGGTTTTAAAAAAAAAATTTATATATATTTTTGTAGGTAAATTTTCCTGAAAGTTTGCGTGACTTATATTTTTTTAATACGGTACCTATAATCGAGAAACCTAAGATGTAAATGTTAACTCATCAATTTGACTGAAGAAACACTGAAATGTTTTTTATTTTGTGTCACTGTGTCAATTTGACACCGAGGGATAGATTGAGTTTGCGAATTGAGGGACGGATGAGGGTTAATCTGTTAGGTATTCCGGCCTTAATGAATGGCCGTGAACGTCACGAGTCAAAAATTCGGATAGTACAGCGAGCTGTTACAGTGAATTATCATTTGTATGTTTTTGCTACGAAGAATTTCTGGAGCAATCTTATCTAACACATTCTGTTCCATAAATTCGCTTTCTTGCGGTCGATGACGCGAATAGCGAATCACCCTGTATGCATATAACGGGGAAGTCGGACGCAGGAATTGGAACGTTAGAAATGTGTGACGCGCGGTAGCAAGCCGGTCGAACAATGTCAGTCCTGTCGACTGCAAGTACGAGCGAAGGATGTCTACAGGCGAAAACAACGAAAGTGAATGCACGCGTTACGGTAGCAGGGAACGCTAATATCCGATCGTGTTCCACGTAACGGGATTGCGCAAGCGAAATAAGCCCGTGTGTCCCTTCGATGGACGAACACACCGGGGCTCTTCCGAATGCATCGTAACGAAAACATCGCTCTCCTCGATCGACCCGTTTATCATTCCGTGAATACAAATTCTGGAGCACCGTCCTTTCTTACTTTCACTGCAACTGGCCACCTTCGCGACAAACGTATTTCAATCACGACCGCTCGGAAATCGTTCCTCGATTTTAAAAGTCGTAAACTCGACCGGTCGAATATTCGCAAGCAATCTGATGTGAAGTTGCTATGAATTTGACATCAAAACTTATTCAATTCTGACCCATGTCTTTTCGTATTAGACTATTTGGGTGTCAACTTTGTAGTAAATAGAAAAAAAATAAATCGAGGCCAAACCTTGCCCTCGTGCAGAGGATAAGTCGGTCGCTCCATGAGCGGACCTAACCTTGCTTTAGGAGTAAATATCTAAACCAGGGATTCTCGACGGGGTCAAGGTGGACATTATGGGGTCGATGGAAGTTTGAAAAGGATCTATAGTATTCCAGGGGTCTATTGGGGGTCGATGATCAATTTTTCTGTTTTAAAATTTGATTTAATTTTCAAGAAATTTAACTATTAGATAAGAATGTTCGTTTTTATATGTTTAAATATAATATACTTTCAGGTAGTAGGTACAATATGTATAATGTAATCAACTTTTAATTAAACGAAGGTATCCACTAAGCTAGCAAATATTCATTTTGCGTTAAAGTAGTTATTTCGTTGAATAAAAATTTATTTATGTTGGCGTTATGTAATCTTCCATGTAACCCACTTGTGTAGAAAGTAGAGTGCGAGTAATTGAAGGTTAACAAGTGATTAATATTAACGAATACTAAGAACATTTTTGTACAAGGCACCTCTTGTCAAAGAAAAGGAAAATTGTATGTTGCGCAACACGGAAGGTATAGTCTCAAAAGATGTGTCTAAACGTGAAAGCTGTTTCTGCAGAAATTGATTCTCACGAATCGACCGGTCGAGTTGCAAGATTGCCAAAGGAGCGTATATTTCACTCGGCTGAACGCTATAATGCCCTTAATGCTCGCTATAAAGGTCAAGAAGTTCTCTTGTATTATCAAGACGTATTCCGTCTTTCTGGCCAATTGTATAATTATTCTAATATATTATTCAAATCTTAGAACCGTTTGCTTTCTTGGAGACGTATTGCCAAAAATCTTCCCTAACAATAATGGCCACTCTAACCACAGGGCTATATATAATTTTATTTTAATATATCGACTTCGAATTTTGAATTGTTTGTAAAATTTTCTTATAAATAGGGGCGCGTTACTGCTAGCAGCCGATAGGTGCCAAATATTTTAGAACTAATACTTAATTATTGTTATAATGTTTAATTATTCCCTGTCAAGTGAAGACTAGGTTATTTACGCTTGGATACGAAAAATCGAAAACTGAAAACCGGAGACAGGTCATGCTCGGCGGCGACTGAAAATTGGTGCGGTAGAAATGTTCAAAGTTGCGGTTCGATGCGGTGAACTCGCGCAGTTGGATTGCCGCGAGGTTGAGGCGGTGGTCGGGCCCATGGGCGGGCCCCGCCGCCGCCGCCGCTCCCGAAGGGGACCTATATAAGTTGAGTCGCGGCCGGTGTAACGCGATCCTATAATACAATCGCGTCTGCCTCATCAGCCACCAGACATGCGACTTCCCGTGAGTACTCCTCGATTTTTTTCTCGCTCTTCACACCGTCGAACCAAATTCATATTTCGAGATCAGAGGTTGCACCTATTCCATAAACTAGTGGTATCTATCACCCGCGCTAAAGAACAATCACAGTCCCCAGAACCTAGTATTGTTTACAGACGATTTGAACTGTCAACCAGCTGGGTTGAAGACTTTGCTTTATTGAGCATAGAGTGAACACATTGTTTTCCGAGATTTATATTATTCGTATATTGTTTACCACGCGCCTGGATTCTTAAACACAGTGAGAACGCCACGTTTTAGAGTTAAGATCAGTGCCGGATAAACGAGCTGTGTTGTTCGGCGACACGGTTGAGCGGAAGTGGCATTTGAGTTTTCTCGATCTACATGTATGCACGAGCAACCTCGTGTCAATGACACTCGCGCAGTGACTTGTAACATAAAATAAACACAATCGACGGGACACGGAGTGGTCGGAATATTTCGGATATTCTCGAGCCGGGAGTTACCTTTCTTTACTGAAATTACTCTTCTCCTTCGATCACGCCTCCGCGAAGGTGGAAAACAGTGGAAATGTCAAACGCGCAACCGTGGCTGCGAATTTTTGCATCACGGACGAGGTTATTGGAAAGTGATTCGAGTGCCAACTGTTTTATGCAAACTTCTGTCGCCAGGTATTGTCTCTCTTGTTTTGCGGTGGCCTTGCGCTCGCTCAGCACAATCAGTACCAAGTGACCACACCAGTGCCCATTCTCAAACAAATCAACAAGTAAGTGCGGTTTATTATCTCGCTTTGCCTTCTTACATTTTATTCGACTCCGGCGTCTACGATTGCTAAGGAAATTGTGAAAATTAGTTGGCTGCGTGGAAGCACGGCCAGGTGGCGTAATTTATGCAAAGTGGCCGTTGAGCAATCGGCGACTGCGAACACCGCGTTCAACCCTCGAGTGGGCATGTCGTTTCGCAAGGGGATTCGTTTGTCCGCAATATCAAGGCCAAACACATGCTTTAATTCGGGTCTGCGATAGACAAGCACATCATGTCACATATAGTCTGTTTTCGCGCGTTTTTGTAATTTCTCGGCACCCTGTGACGTGAGATCGTGGCATAGACATTCTGTACAGTTGACTCGGGCCACTTCTTTCCCGCCCACTATCAGTGCACCAGTTTCCCCCTTTTTTTTAAGATCAGGGGAAAATAGATTTACGGGTTCCCTGTCCCCGTCTCCAGTTCCTTAAAAAGGCGGTTGAGGAGATGAGTGTGGGACTTCTTGCCCTTACCCAGTAAAAACAACCTCTGATCAGGAGCCAATCTTTTTTCTTTTTTGGTCCTTTTTTTCGCCCATTAGAGTGCCGAAGATGGAACGCATGTGACCCGTTTTATATATTCAACAATGCGTTCCCTCATCGGCTCTCCGCCACACTCCTGTTCTTTGCTCAGAGTGCACCAGTTCCCCTACTATGCCCCACTTTGCATCCTGTATCCACTCCCAACCTTCTCGTACACCAGTGTCGTTAGATCCGGGAAATTGACTCGAATTGAGGGAAATACTGTCATCCTCTCTCTGGCAACACGAGTTCGCGCAAGCCTATATTTTGACAGAACTTTCCGTTTTGGGATGTACTCTCGAATTTGACGATCTGTGAGTTTAAATACGCAAGGTTTAACGTAATGAACGTTACATTCACATTGTGCCACATGTGTCCTCGCAGTGACGGAGGACAGTCTTTTTTTCTAAAAGAGCCCTAAATCTCTCGATATTGAAGAAAATGTATGTCACCGCCGCCCTTTAATATAAATTACACCTTGAAAACGTAAAAAATAGGCGATTTCGGTATACGTCCCTCATAGATCACCGAAATGTGCATTATACAGAAATGGTTCGTCAAATTCCATACACTTGCATCCTCTTGCACGTATATTCGTGTGAGTTGCGCACACTAGAGATGAGATCCACGGAAGTTCGGTGGGGAAAACTCAACGAGTGGAGTCGTCGGCTGTATAGAAATGATTTTGCGATGATTTCGTTAACCAATCTTTTTCCTACTCATTCCTCGTGTTTCCAGACACAACGAAGATGGCAGCTACAGCTACGGTTACGAGGCAGCGGACGGCTCCTACAAGATCGAGTCGAAATACGCGACCGGAGAGGTCTACGGCAAGTACGGATTCGTCGACGATACCGGAAGCATTCGCGAAGTCGAATACGGAGCGTCCAGACGTGGTTTCGAGCCGGCCGGGGCTGGAATAAACGTTCCCCCACCGACCCTAACCGGGAACAGCATCGCCAACCCCAACGAACCAGAAGATGACGGACAATACAGAGAGGATCCCTCGGTTTACTACACGGATCCTCGATTCACCAACGGGGAACGTTACGCGCCAGTCCCTCGGCAACCCATTCAGCAGCAAACGCCACGACCGCTTCCAGCACCGATCTACACTCCTCCCAGGTGGGTTGTCTTGAACATTTCACTCTTATCCCTTCGCTGCATAGTGTATCATAGCTGATACAGTTAACAAATTTGATACACAGTAAACTAAGAAAGCATTTTCTTACCATTCTAAATTATGTTTATTTTTCTGAAAATGTTGTTTGAATTTTTATCAATAATTTTCCCTTAAATAAAACACAACAACTAAGTTTCTTTTAATTTTTTCATCCCAATTTAAAAAAAAATCATGCAGTGAAGGGTTAAGATAACACCTCGTAATAGAAGAAACCCCTTTTCTTATCATATTAAGTGAAGGGAGGTTTAATGCATTTACGTACAGGTTCTCAAGATTATTGTAACTCTAAGAGAGGGTTTTCCCCAAACTGAGAGAACCCTCTAAATCTCCTTCCACTAGCCTTGGTAGCCTCCTCTTCTGTTGAGAATAAGTAGAACCGCCCGAAAAGTATATTTGGGCGAGATGAAAGAGCCTGTAGTTGCTGTTGATTGTCCACATCGATTTTGAAACGGGCGTGAATGAAAAAGAACTTACCTCCGGTGTTCTATACTAGAATATTCCCTCGAGGGAACTCTCTGAACGTCAAGTACAAGAGTGCAGCGGTGAGCCGCGCAAATGTCAAGTGAATCTCATTGGAAAGTGCAGGGAAGAACGTGACTTGCTCAACCTCTCCGGTTACTCTTTAAACTCGCGGGAAATAATCAACGGAATTAACAGACAGGATCTGTTTGCCGGTGCTTCAGGTATCCTCCTCGACTGCAGTATCAGCCGCAGCCGCAGCCGCAGCCGCAGCCACAGCCACAGCCACTACTTCAGCCTCAGCGGCAGTACCAACCGAGGCCACAGTACCAACCGGAATACGAACCGCAGTACCGATCTCAGTACCAACCGCAATATCAGGGCCAACAGCAGCGGTCTATTTACCCAACAACTCCACTACAAAGTGGACTTCAAGGTCGTCCAGCACCCAATGCAGATCCCAATGCCGGGTTAGCCTCTTACACGGTTAATTTCAGGCGATAGACATCTCCCTCTCTCTCTCTCTCTCGGTCGATCTAGCGTAACCACGTGTAAATAATGAGTCTCGTGGAAATCACCGACACAAATTTCCCCGACTTTGACCGACAACAATTTCAGATTCGTTATCGATCAAGTTCGTTTTCCGTCAAAATCGTTGTCGGTTAAAGGCGTTGTCGGTGAAAAACCGTGCCGGAGAAATTTGTGTCGGTGAATTCCATGGAACCCGTAAGTATTGCGTTATTCCCGCCAAATTACGGCGCATCTTTCTTCTGTAGATCTTTATTAGGGCCAGTTAAGCGTCTTTCTTCAATTCTTTAACCCTCGTACGTTCCTCAAGGATGAAAATTCACCGACTTACCTTTTTCACATATTGTAAAATGATTGATTTCTTTTTGTGTGTGTTGCAAAATGTGTTTCTTTGAAATGTCACATTAGAATTCGAAGCATCATTCATAGATTTGAAACGTGAATTGAGAAGGGATGAAAAAATATTATTCTAGGATCTTTTATGCAACTATGTTTGAGGAGCGTGTGAGGGGTTAAAACTCATCGACAAACGCTCACCGTTCAGGACTTGTTACCGAGCTCTGTCGTTATCATCGTAAGATCTCTCGTGCTGCTCCCGTTAATCGGACCATCTATTTCATAGTGGGTGCACGATTTTGACTGGCCGCAGGTTAGCCTGATCGTTCAGGAGCTGTTCAATACCTCAACCGACGCGAGAACATAGATTTCGTTACACCATCGAACGCGCAAATATTTAACCGTCGAAAGGTGAAACCAAGTACATCTCGCATTTCTGCATGCTCGCTACGCACTCGTACAAACGTGGTACAGTTTATCGTGACTCTTATCTTGCACTCGTGAAATCTTTAAACCTAGTTCCTCCGTCAAAATCTACCTCTCTTTCGCTCTTTTTACCTGTTTCTCTACCTCTTAAACTTTCATCACTCGCTTGTACGTGTCTCTGGCGCGAGCTCTTCTAGCATTCTATGACTTAATGCTCAAAACGTTGCGTCTTGTATTACTTCTTTGCGGTAGAAGATACTAGTTTGTATCTTATCCTCTTTCGCATGCTGAAATTTTAAACGGATCAACTTGTAACCAGTGCCGGATTAAGCCCCGTAACAGGAGTAGCAAATTGACCTAAAATTTGGCCAATAACGTTCCCAGATAGTTTTGCTAAAAAGAAGGTCATTCATCCTGATTTATTGTATTATTGTTCAAAAGATAGGGCCCCCTGGTAACATTTGCTACAGGCACCGCGCTGGCTTAATCCGGCACTGCTTGGAACGGGCCCGGCTAACTCCCTCCCTGCTGTTGCTTCACGACACCCACTGTTAGTGTACCGGTTGTGCCTCACTGTCAACCATTTCATGTTACCCCTACCTTGATATCCAACTTCCTACTATTCCGGAACTTCAACGCAGGAGTGGGATGAGGAGGCTGCGACTCGCGAGCCGCAAGTTGCCCAGGACTGAATTAAAGGTCGAACGGTATAAAGCACGTGTAGTTTCTGAAAAGAATTATCATTCTTAATTCGATCATTGTACTCGAACGATATTTCTGCCCATAATTACGAAAGAGGTCTAGATCATATATTTCTTGTTTCGAGATGTTTAAAGGAAAATTATATATTTACAGTATATGCTAAAAGTAATTAATATAACGCTACACATGAACTTCGTATAATGTTGACATAACAAGCACTATATAATGGTTCATTTCTTACAGTATTGTAAAAATTATATGGAAATAATTGAGTTTGAAATAATGTGACGTGAACTAAGGTATTTTGTTTTTTCATTTTGACATAGATCACTTTCATAATTATGGGCACAATTAACCGCTATACGTCTACGAGAAAAATGAGTAGGGGAAACTTAAAGCGGAAAAATAATTAAAAGAATTAATGAAATATCTTGACTTTTTCATATTGTTGAAAATAGAAATTCATTAGTGACAGTACTGTAGTTTTGATTCGACACAAAGGTGTCCGCAAGAAAGAAACCGTTCGATCGCGGAAGGGTTGAGCCGCGCATAAATTCTTCCGCGTGGCCGTCGACGGGGTGAACAATTTGCACAGTATGCGTGCGAGAAATGGAATGCCGATCGCGTTAATCATCGTGTGGCCGGCAATTACGAATGCAGTCATGGGTGAACTTGACTGGATGGTAAAAAATCTCGCGATGTTGGAATAACATCTAGCGGCCTTCGCGAGATATCGATCGAATGATGCAAGTAAACGACCCGTCCCGACACCCGACGCGTTCGACCCCAGAAACGCCAACCAGTCTGCATAATATCGCGACGAGTCGATTAGAATTGTAAATACTTTCCGCGTCTGAATATTTTCAGGATTGCACACACGGCCGAGCCAGGGTGTAGCGATCGAAAGCTGGGCGATGCAATTACTTCTAGCATGATCATTGTAACATTCTGAGGTCGGAGGAGAGATCGTGGTATACACTTGTGTTTCTGTGCCGGTATTAACACGATTCCACGCGATGTCCTCGTTACTCGACGATTGTTTAATATAGACTGTAATAAAGTGTTTGTGAAATAATTCATCCAGTCTGTTATTTCCATCTCCATGGGGGAGAGACAGGAAAAATTGTCCAAAGAATTAAATTTCTCAGGAGCGAAACTATTTTGCTTTACAGCGTAGTTTTCAAATTCTGATATCGTGACGCTACTTGACAATTACCGAACTATTACCCTCAAACCATAGAAATTGAAATAGAATAGAAATGAAGTATCTAGCAAAGCGAAGAAGAAAACTCAATGTTCATAAAAAATCGACGTAGGCAGTTTTCATATGAGGCATCTGATGGTCGGGTATACTCGCTAACCAGATTGGCCGTCCATAGATTAATTTGAGAAAGGGCCAACATCTTAAACTCATGACATCCCACAGGGGAAGGAACCCCCCCCCCCCACCCCATTACAATAATCCTCGATGCAGGGTAACCGTAACTTCTTCACCATTCGGTGCAACAACGTGTTCGATTCCCATGGAGAAAGGAAAAGTAGTTCAGAGTTTTGAACACATCGTTCTGCGCACCGAAATGAACGGCCTTGTCCGCATAAACGAAAGCCTCGGACGCTTCGGATCCCGTACCACTGCAAACATAGAGGATACACATATACATGTTCCATACATAATACACACCTATATACCATACCGTGGAAGTTTTCGCAGCGGTTGCCGCCACACCCAGGAATTTCATCCGCACTCTTTGACCATCGGATGCATTGTGCAATTATCACTATCCAACAACAAAAATGTTTCCATATAACTGTTAGGTGGATCTTACAGAATTTTACGCTCTGATTCCAAATCTGACCCTAATTTTTCTCCTAAACGCACAGTTGTTGAGAAATTCGAGTTTGAAAAAAAGACATATTTTTCGGTTTTTAAGAAATATTGTGATGTTACTATATAATATATTGTATTGTTCTTTACAACAAAAGATTCTGTCGAAGTTTTAGCTTCAATTTAAATAAAAATTTCAATGCTCTATCTCATTTTTATCGAAAGTTCTTTGATTTTGGAACAAATTTCGTTCGAATTGCTCACTGTGCACCATATCCCGTGGAATGCTCGCTCTAGTGGTGAGTGTCTCTGGCGGCAACTCATGTCGGGCATGGATATTTGGTTTTCTGGATCGAAAAAAACGTCGACGTTGGAAAGTTGAAAGGGTGGTTTCTCAAGATAAAAGTCTACTCTATCGCGTGGTGTAATTCAATTTTCCGCTGGACTCCTACTTTTTCATATAAATTGAAAAATATACTCAAAAATGTGTACATAAGTGGTGTCTCTCCGTCTTTAATGATTGTTTAAGCGCATCACTAGATTCGGGAAAGTCTAGAGAATCTTTTGCTGTGAAGAACAATACAATATCTGATATAGTAACATCACAATATTTCTTTAAAAAAAATTTATCGAAAAATTAGGGTCAGATTCGGAATCAACGCGAGAAACTCTACAAGATTCGCCCAACAGTAATTTGGAAACATGAAAAAAGTTGAAATTTGTTGGACAGTGTTATCTGGGACACCTGTAGGTAAAACTTCCTCGCAGCGTTTCTGGACGTGATCGTATCCTCGCCCGGATAAACCGCTGTTCGGACGCAAGAAATTGACCTGACGTTAACAGAATTTCCGAGACCGCTAGCTGTAGACGAGTCGTTGTTGCTCGCAGAAAAATTGCTCGCCGCCGTTGTAACGCGCTTCTGTAATCGACGTTGACCTGTAATCACGGGAAACGATCATGGGAGTTATGAAACCCTAAAGAGCACCGTTTGAACCGTGAAATTCGTAGCCAAGCTAACTTTCTTTTTCTTCCAGTGTCCTTATCCAGAGTCGCCAGATGAAGGGACGGGCTACGAATTAAGGGGAAAAGTTATCCCTTCTCTACCAGTACCCGGATTAGTCACGTGACGTTGTGACACGTGCACGACAAAGACGAAACGAAAGTAGAGTGGGGACATATATGATGTTACGGAACACTACCGCACCGCCGGAATCAATTGTTTCAACGCGGGGTCGAATCGAAGCGCGCGGAAAGAGAAAGTAATATATCATAGTTGTGCAAATAGGGGAGCACCGGTCTCCGTGAGCGATGCAAAATGGAACGCTTCGAGTCTTTTCGAAATGACAGTTTCCTGTACGCTAAAAGATGATCCTAAGTCACTTCCTGGACACGCGTTTTTACATAAGGTTGCGCGTAACCGTCGAAGAACAGAATCAAGCCGCACAGTCACCGTGACAAGAGAAAGAAAAAAGAAACTGAACGTATCGGTGAAATATCCTATTCAAGATCGATCGACGTTATTGAATACAAAAGCGTTCGAGATAATCAGTCAATGCGTATAACGCAATCGCGGACTCGAGTTTCTATATTTAAGTCGGCCTTGGGACACGTTGGCTTTCTTTGTTCCCCGCGAAAACGCGATTCCAATGAGCCGGGCTGACGTCAGAAACGGACAATCGAGATTATTCCGGATGTGGAGACGTAGGTATAACAGGAACCGTTCGCTGGCATCTTTCTCCAACCTCTTGTTCTAATCGCGAACTGTCCCATGTGGAATTGCACGTTACGCATGCCTGATACGTGGAGACTGCCACGGACCACCGCCC
>CM052341.1:19878184-19941833 GCA_028455595.1 Lasioglossum vierecki | reverse complement strand
TAATCTACGGACTTAGTGAGGGATGTTGGAGTATGCTCGCCGTTCTCAATATAGACGATTATCGTTACCAATTCTTTGTTAAATCGGTAGCAAACAGGACATCTTATGCCTCCCACCAACTGATGGGGCAGCGAAACAACATTCTCTGAGGACATATCATCTAGTCCAGATGTGGTTAGGACATGAGTTGCCTATGCAGATCCATGGGTGGGAGCTAACCGACAACAAATTTCTAACCGCGGTGCAAAATATAATACCGGATTTGATAGAAACGTTATATCACTGTATAATATAGCGTTTTAATATGGCAAAAAGCGCGAAGCAAATTTTTTTTTAATTAGCGAATTTTGAGCGCGGATATTGCAGAAACACTATGCGATATAGCGAAAAACTGGTAAAATCAATCTTGCGGCACATTTTAGCAGCTTCAATTCTAATCTAAAGCAGCTTATCGCTGGGACGCATAGTTTCCGAGATATATGCGAAAAACCGAAGGAAAGGGACATTCTGTGTAACTTTTAGTATGTTTACCTCCTAACTAGTCCGAACAAAGTCCCAAAGTCAAAAAAATTATGTTCCTTCTATTCCCCTATACAACTTTTCGTTGACTGGATTAAACTTGCCAACAACGGAACGAAATGGACAATTAATCGTCGGTCTCGTGCGTACTCTACGCCTATTCCTAGTCCAATCACACTGATTTTTCACAATGTGAAAACAGAGCGAAGTCTTTTCATTCATCGATCGGCGCACGTTAATAAGCTGTCTGATTTCTATGGAAGTCAGCGCAGGAGTTTCTCCGCGGACAGGATAGTCATCCATTAACTGCAAGGTGATAAGCGGCACGGGCAACAGTATTTCTAACGGTAGTTCGAGTCTGACATTTGAACTTTGCAACTTTTTTACCGACACGATGCCGAAGGACAAATAATTATTACGACCAAAGCAACGCGTCATTCTCGGAAGCAACACGTCGTCGCTTAAAACCTCATTTCTCTGACTGCCGTTCGAAAAAATTAATTCCTCGAATGTACATAGCTGTGACGAAAGTTGCAGAACCCGTTGGATCGACGGTTTCGTGTCGCGAGGTATGATTTTTCGGTGGAATTTCAGCGGAATAACTTTTGCCGCCGTATAGGAAACATGGTTGAATTAATCTCGTTCGGCGTGTACGCTACAAACGATAGTTGCGTAATAATTCTACATAATAAAGGTTCCGCTAATAAGGACGCAGTGAAAAATTTTGAGCATCGTATTATCAACCTCTGTAAAACGTTCATCATTAATATTGTTTCTCACACATGAACGGCATAGATCAAAGTTCAAAATAAATTACTGGAATTCTTTCTCTCGCTAATCCTTGTACGTTTCAGTCCATAAGTTACACGGTTCAACAGGCAAAAATCATTTCGATTCTCACTACACGATTCTTATAGAGTTTCTCGCGCTGATTTCGAATCTGACCTTAATTTTTCTCCTACACGCACAGTTTTTGAGAAATTTGAGTTTGAAAAAAAAAAACATATTTTTCGACTTGGAAGAAATATTGTGATATTACTATATGAGATATTGTATTGTTCTTTACAGCAAAAAATTCTCTAGACTTTCCCGAATCCAGTGCTGTGCAATATTTTATGATTAAGCATTATGATTAAACATGTTTAAACAATCATTAAAGACGCAGAGGCGCCAGTTTTACACCGTTTCTTGATAATATTTTTTCATGTATCTGTAAAAATAAGAGTCCAGCGGAAAATCGAACTGCATTGCGCGATAGAGCAAACTTTTATCTTAAGAAACTACCCTTTCAACTTTCCAACGTCGACGTATTTTTCTGACTAGAAAACAAAATATCCGTACCCGAAATTCGTTGCCGCCAGTGACACTCACCACTGGAACAGGCGCTCTACGTGATACGGCGCGGCGGACGCGTTTAAACATGTTTAAACAATCATAATTGTTGAAAAAATTTATTAGCTTAAATAAAATGACTTTATTTATTTAATGCAAACAAAGTTACAAAGTCGATTAAAACGGTGATGCTAATGTGAATGATGAAAAAGGGACAAACTGTATTGAAATAGGATAAAGCTAATACTGTAGCGTGAGTGATGCTGCGATGTGATCTGTTCTGTAATGGGAGGACAACTGGACTGGTTCGTCCCTGGAAAAACTTCTGGTCCCTTTTCTCAAGTGGGGGTGCCATAAACCACTTGAGCCAGGCAACAAAATCTCTGCGACTCCAGCTGGAATACCACCATGGTCTGTTTCTGTATATTGTATAATATTATCAGTGGATTCGAACAATAATGTATTACTATTGCACATCGTTAGATTCGAGAAAGTTTAGAGGATCTTTTGCTGTAAAGAACAATACAATATCTTACATAATAACATCACAATATTTGTTCAAAGTCGAAAAATATGTTTTTGTTTTTCAAACTCAAATTTCTAGAAAACAGTGCATCTGGGCGACAAATTAAGGTCAGATTCGGAATCAGCGCGAGAAACTCTGTAAGAATCGAATAGTGAGAATCGAAACGTCAAAAAAATGTTTGAATTTGTTATTGGGGCAGGTGGCAACCTTATCGGCCGATATCTTACGAAAACGGCGAATTCGTAACGGATGGCGCGATACGTGTGCTAATGAGACGTATACGGTGACCCAGAGTGCATGGGGATTGGACCGAGAGCACATGGTGAAAGGTTCAATCGGGACAATAAAAATTGATCAGCTCCGGATCAGCAGTAGAATCGAGAGCATAAGAATGATTTTCAAGAGTCACGAGAAACTGGAACAACCTGCCAGGCGACCAGGTAACACGTTCTATATGCGCCTACCGTGTTACTGCAACGGTAATACAAGAGGACACCGAGACAAATTAGAACCGTTCTCCCGATCGAAGACTCGGTTAACGATCATGTCCTCCAAGCTACGTGTCCTCTCGCGTGAAAAGGTGTCAGCTAGATGGTCAATTGTAAACTTTATAAATCAGGGGACAATCTGGGGAACAGTGTATGGAGAAATCCAAGGGTCGATCGAGCGAGGAGCCAAACAAAGGAGCCAGCGAATTTAAGTGTTCTCCGGCGGCGTATACGTACACCGATAGCGTTCAAACACGGAGGAATGCGAGGTCCGATTTCGCCGTTGAAACTTGTGCACGAGCTCCGCCATCAAAGTCGCTGGTGGGTCCAGAACGGTCGCGATCGATTTTCCAGATTCCCGAGAAGCCGGGACAGTCTGGTGGGGAATATTTAGGGGATATAAGGTGCTGTAACAAGACAAGGCGGCTGTATATACAGGAGTCGAATAGATAGTGAAAGTCCCCCAGAGCTAACAGGAGCGTAGAGGGCGAGAGGGGGGCAGGGTAGGAACGGGGGACCCCAGTAAGGTATATGAGGGCCTCAGTTCGAGCAACCGCTGGTACTCTAGCCTCGCTGCCTACTTACATTCACACACACTAACACAACCCACCACCTGGAACACAATGCACACCGTCTCGACGGTACGTATACAAGTGAGCCATCGTCAACGTCGTCGTCGTCGTCGTCGTCGTCGTCGTAGTCGTCGTTATTGCAAAGCCCTTTTGTAAATTTTTGTCAGCATCGAAACTCGTTCGCGTTCATCGTTTATCACTAGTAGAACCGGCGGCGCGATAGTGATCGTCGCCCTAATTGTCGTCGATGATCGATCGATACCCGGCCTGGAGCTCGGGTACTCGCGTGTGATGTGATCGTTTCTCGTCGTGACAGACATTGTGCTTGTGACTTGTGCATTTACTGGTACATCCAAAGAGAGAGCGAGAGCGAGAGAGAGAGAGAGAGAGAGAGAGAAAGAGAGAGAGAGAGAGATTGAAAGTCTTGTTGCGAAAATATCGCCATGAGCAGTCACGGAACTATTTAGACAGAGTAATTCGGCGATCGGTGCAAGCCTAGCGCTAGATAGAGGTTCCTCGCACCAGCTGGAGTTAAACGACACGTCTCGACGGTGTCGATACGCGACGCGAATCGATACCACGAACAAATCCATGCGGTCGTGTGTCTGGCTAGCGCCTTTCCATCGTACGATCGTTATCTGCCCGTGAAAACCCAACCAGCTAAATTACGATTACAATCTCGCGAACGGTTCGACGGGCGACCTGTTAGCTAACCGCTAGTTGGGTGGCACTTATTCCGTTCGGTCTTTCTGGTCCGCGCGCGCCGAAAAAAATGTTATGAAAGCGGTTTTCTGCGCGTGGCGAGCCGGCCCCTGTTTTCTCCGCCGCCCACTCGCTCGAAGAAAGAAAATTATATAATGAGTTACGCCAAACAGGAACACGCTCGGGAATTATGTCGGTCAGAATGCGTAGCGGTAGAAACCGTTTTCTCGCTCGTGACCGTTCGCGCGGAACTACGGGGAACGTGTTGCGCAGATGGAATCGTTCTCGGACTCGCTCGATCTTTTCGGTATCGATTTACGAACAACCGTTTCCCGGCCGTTTCCCGAGGAATCCGACGATCGAGGCGCGCTCGCTTATCCGATGGTTCTTGCGGCGTATATCGGTGATTTTTCCAACGGATCAAGAATCCGGTATCCTTCGAGTGCGGTTAACTCGTCGTCGCCGTGTAATGAAGTCACATCTAGCGGTTAAGGCTCTGGTGTCGCGTAAAGGTCATGCACCGCCGCTCCCGGACATTTTCGCGAGCAATTAAGGCGAACAAAAAGGTATATTTAGTTTAGCCAGAACGTCACTGTCCGCCCAGAAATTGAGGCGCTTCGAGAGGCTCGAAGTTATGGAGTCCAAAAAACCTTTTCGGCAACCGAGATGTCCGGGTCGGCGGCACGAAACGAAATTTCGTTGGGATGTCGGGCCGAATTGCCGATACCGGATTCCCTATCCTTAAGCATTGACTGAAGCACTAACTGAAACGGGCTAAACTAAATCGAGCTTTACAGGCCCATTGTTTAGCCGAGAATAACACGGTTTATCTTCTCCTTGTGCAGGTTACGTTAATGGTAGCTGCCATACTAACAGTATCGGCCCAGCAATACCAGCAACCGGGTGGCAACTATGTCGACGACTATTCGGCGTACGAGTCCGCGAGACCTGCTCACCCGACTCCAAGGAGTTACGCGGCGGATGCGGCGCCTAATAATCGGCAAGCAGCCGCGCCGACAACCCCGAAGCCAACTCCCGTGGCTATCTTGAAGCAAATCAACAGGCACAACGAGGACGGCTCGTACACCTACGGTTTCGAGGGCGCGGACGGCTCGTTCAAGATCGAAACGAAACTGCCAACCGGCGACGTGAAGGGTAAATACGGGTTCGTCGACGACACGGGTAAAGTCCGGGTGGTCGAGTACGGAGCGAATCAGTTCGGCTTCCAACCGGCCGGGGAAGGCATCACCGTGGCCCCGCCGACCTTAGTGGACGAGACCCTCAATCCGGAAGCTGTTGAAGGTCAGGCCTATCAGCAAGCCAACCAACAACAAGCCGGCAGGGGTGTACCTCTCCGAGGAGCCGCGCCTGCGCCTCAACCCGCACACCTGCAATACGACCAGCCAGCTTATCAGCCCGCCCAAAGTCACACGCAGGCCGTCTACCCAGCGGCAAGACAGCAACAACCTCTCCCCAAGCCACCAATTTTCAGCCCAGCCGCTGGTCTCCCCAGACAATCCCCTATCCTCCAGCAAAGCGAAGAACCCTCTCCACCCTCCCAGTTATATAATCAAGGACCCGCTCAGTTCGGTCCAGCACCCATCCAGGAACACCGATCCCAACCGCAACCACGCAGCCAGAGCGGAGGAATCCTTGATCAGCTAGCCAGAGACTATGCTCTGCCACAGGGCGTCGCACCGCCATTACACGACATCAGCTTCGGTTATTACTAAGTCTTCTAGTCCCTCCTGTGTTCTTCAGGGCGGACCCCTCGTTCGGTTTCGTCTTTTCGTACGGTCCTTGCGTTTCACCTGTCCCATTCGAGGATAAGTGTCGAAGACTCAGCGCCCGAAGAACACATCGGAAAGATTTGATAATGTACGCTGGCGTTTACATGTATGTTCACGTACGTATACACGTTCAATCGTTTTTCCCCCGTCTCGTGGTCTCTTGATTTATCCACTGATTCTCTTGTAAAGCAGCGGCGAGTCGGACAACGAAATTTCTGATGTCTGTTTCGGTGGATCTGCGAGTCGATTCTGTTACCGCTTCTCCGATTGTGAGAAGCTTTCGTATTCTTGCCATTGGAACCGCGCGTTGGGAAAATGTTGAAACTTGTAATTTTACGTTTGTCCACGTCCGACCAGGTTACTTTCGAACGACGTCATTTCTCCCAACGCGAACACCTTTTGTTTATCCTGTACAACTTTAAATACACGTAATGTTACACATTAATACTCGGGGAGGGTTACTACTGGCACTTATTTAACCCTGCGGAGGTTGCGGTCTTTTTCATTGGTATGTTATATGTTTCTTGGAAATATGTTGTCGAAAATCTTGAAAAATACTTCATGATTGTGTACGTGTAATTATGCGTTTTGGGGTCTCTGCACTCTCCGCAGGGTTAAATTGTTCACGCGTGAAATCTGTATCGCGGCGAGAAGTATTGTAAAAACGATGTAAATAAAATTTTACGAACCACGGTTGTCGCACGTGCTGGCTTTAATCGTAGGAAATGCAGTTTGCACGCCTCGTTTGCAGGGTTGTATCGTTAGAGTTACCGTTTCAAGGAGAACACCTCCTCGTGTTATTCAGCCGCGTCTTCGGGTTTGCGTCTCGCGGGACTGCATAATAAATTCAGCACGCTTACTATTGTAACTAGATTATTGTAAGGTAATTAAACTGAAATAATATAAGACCACACAACACACACACCAATGTAGTGAAAATCATTAGACCGCCGCCGGATTGATCATGTAAATCTCAGTCCTCAACCTGTTGACCGGTTGATTTCTCGATTCTGAACAACTTACAACAGACGCAATACGAAACAAATAAAATTGAACAAACAACTGATCTCGTTCCTTTCCCCCTCTCCGTGCCCCTACAATTTAAAGAACCGACTATTACAGAAATTTGATAAAACACGAGATGTCGACGTTGCCGGTTCTCTCGAAAGATCAAATTCTGTACGAATTAAATATATTAACCGATAGCCCAATTTGATAGCGACGAATGAAAACGGCTTCAACAACTTTCTAACTGTTCCTGTTTTTGAGCTGGTCACCGACTTACGTAACTACGCCCAGCGAACGACCTTTCAAATTATTTCTACGCCGGCAAAAAAGTTAGAGAAGGTAACGAGACCACTTTAATTGTATCAAGCTGTTCCGGAACTACGGCCGCTGGAATTTTCGTTGCGAAATTTTAGTGGCGACCTTCATGGCTAGCCTGTCCAACTAGAGTCGCCAGATTAAGATTTGTGACTGTGTTCCCCTCAATTCGCGTTGAACAAAAAGAATACCAACTTTACAATAATTCTCCATCAAATATAGATTGCAAATTAGTACTACATTCATTCGCTGTAACGCTTACCAGAGATATTTAACAATTAAGTATATCCTTTTATGTCGTCACGCCGCAATGCAATCTTTACATATACCTTAATACAAAACGATCTCCTAGTAGGTAGCCATGCGGGGCAGTCTCCTATGCAGGCAACCGCGGTTGCACTCGTGCAAGGAGGTGCAAGTGGTAAATGCAGGGAGTTGTATACAGGCACGTTACCAACCAAAGGCAAGTTCACTCTGACTGCACAAATAATAGCATTTAAAAACATTCGAATCCCATGTTAATTTACCAAAGCATATTTGTACAAATATACAAATTTTCTATCTATTCTCCCGCACAAACATGTCCAAGTACCTATTAAGGTAACGAGTTAATGTCTCCTTTCAAAGAGCCGCTTATGATATTCAGGCTAATAACTACTCGAAACATATTTGTGCGGTAATAGAAATTAATAACGTAGACGCACAACCGTCTAATTACGCACCATTGCTCAAGCTGTCTCCTCAAGTGTCTCTGACACGATTTATACTTATCTGGCTGACCTAACGCACGCAACGCCTCGCAGAAAAAATTACCTAATCTGGCTCAAGCAAGGTGGAGGACAGTGTGTATCCTGTTCTTTTCTTTCGAACGTATCCTCCGGGACGTTTACAAAATGTTACAGCCAGCGCCTTCCTCAACTGTAAAATGGTGAAACACCGGCGCGCGAGCAAACGAAAGAATAGAATTTGCACTTGGCTCTTTCACATGGCGAAGAACAAACTCAAAAGCGAACCGTCCATTTAATCTCGACGGGATCTCGGCCGCCGAAATTCGTATTGTTCCCAGGCACGACCCTTTGTTGCAACCTCGTTGGTTCTCTCTACGCCGCGACGACGCGCGACGACGCGCGACGCTTCCTTCGATGTCGTCACGTACGACCATTATTCGGCCACCTGAAATATATTTCGGTTTAACTGAGCATAACAGATATACAACGCGAGATCCTTACGAAATCTCAAACATCGTTCGCGGCTTTTGGAAACGCGTGACTGTCAACACAATGGACGGGTTGAACAATCTCATTCATGTTGGAGCGAGCCGCAAGACTCAGTAATAAAAAAAACATACAGGTTCTCAGCTGAAAATCTTAATTCGCCCTTGGCAGGACACCTCAAGATCGTCGCAAACAAACAAGTCCATGACATTAATTCGAATCGTTTTTTAAATGTTTGATCCCCTGCATACACTTTTCCCAATCTAGGGGGTTGGTTAGTTGCGAATGCAATTGGATGCACTGCGAATTTTTATTCTTCGTACGTAACCATCGATCAACAGGTTCCACCCTGAAATTATTAAAAAATATATATAAAGAAAACTTTTTAAAAACCACTCTTATATTAGAATGCACTAAAAAGCAGAAAATAATATTTTTAGATATTAGTGACTATAAATAAAAGCTTGGAGCGTCAAACTATATTAACGTAATCTTCGTGGGTTCTCCACGCTTTTATTTATAGTCACTAATATCTGAAAATATTATTTTCTCCTTTTTTGTGCATTCTAATATAAGCGTGGTTTTTAAAAAGTTTTTTTATATTTTCTTTTATTTTCTACTGTTTAGTCATTACTACCGAGCGTATTTAGTAAGGCCCGCTTACCGAGCAAAACCACCGGTCCTTGTCGCCCCCGCTCCTCCCCGCCCGATCTACACCAAACCAACCCAGTAAGTAAACTGAGCTCCTTCGCTGCGAAGTGGGCCAGTAGAGCGGGGTCGAAGTCTGATTGGGAACACGTAGTGGAGTAGGGAGCGCGTGGAGTGGGGATCGCTGCACGCTATGACGAAGAGGCGAAGGGGAATATTCAAAAATATTGTTTAATTCTGTCTTTTAACAGGTTGAACGCCACGGGGGTCACCGGTGACCGGCACTTAACTTGGCTGTGACGCCATGGGGGCCATCGGTAACCGACGTGCCCGGATTGAAAAAAAAATAAGGAAGGTAGACGAAAGACAACACTTATAATTTCTTATTATTATCATCGTTGATGTAGTGGTCTGAAGAAATGAATGCCGAAATAAACATGCCAATCATCTTTATACGTTGTAAATTATCTATTGTAGATAATATCTCAACATTATATGTATCGCTAAATAGAAAGTTCATCGTGGCGCCACGGACAATCCCGGTAAAATTGGCGTGGCATTCAACCAACAAGTTAAAAAAGTTTTTTTTAATATTGCATTGACATCCAGTTCTGAGCTATGTTGAAAAATTCAAGACTCTAGCTCATCGCGGGAAGTGGTTTAAAATTTGATTTCAAGATTTGACGCATACAATGACAACTCGGCAAGCTAATATATGCGTGGTGATAGAAAATACAGGTTCTCGACTGAAAATCTTAATTCGCCTTTGGCAGGATACCTCAAGGTCGTCACAAACAAACAAGTCCATGAAATTTATATTAATCATTTTTTAAACATTTGATCCCCTGCGTTTCGCAATCTAGGGGGTTCGTTAGTTGCGAATGCAATTGAATGCACTGCGAATTTTTATTCTTCATACGTTCTCAATGCGACGAACGTCGTAAAGTAATCATCGATCAATAGTGATTCCAGTCAGAAATTAGTATGAAAATGGTGTTAAAGATTACCAAAGGAATCAGAAATAAAGGTTGGCGATGCTCCAAAGCGCAAAGGATCGCGTCACAGTGCACCTCTATTCGGACTGTTCGAGGCAGGCATTACTGTATGTACGTTGACCTTCTTCGGTGGAGCACAAGGCTGCCGCCATCATGTTTGCGGCGCAGGTGTAATGTTATATGAAGAAGAGTCGCTTGCATAATCCTGTATAATAATATCCACGCGTGTACAGAGTCACTGACTTCGTAGAAAGCTGTGATTGTCGAAAGGATCCTAAATGCACTTCCGCATTCCTCGCGATTGTTCATTTTCATCGCTTCATCGCGCCCGGTCGAACATCGATGTGGAACATCCTTAAGGCATCGTTAACACTATACCTACCACGACCGATCAAAATGAGCGTTTCCAGATTTTTTATTTTACAATTATTGAAATGATAAAAACTATTTTATATGGAATGGTTGTATACAGATGTCTTTGGTGGTGCACGAGTTATAATAGAAGCCGCACAAAGAATAAATAAAATCAATCTTGCCATTTTTACCACGCTTATATTAGATTGCCGAGTTTTCGTTCTCGTTGTATGCGTCAAATCTTAAAATCGAATTTTGAACCATTTTCCGATGAACTAGAGACTTGAATTTTTCAACACAGCTCAGGACAGGATGTCAATGCAATATTAAAGGAAATTTTTTAAAAAGATTGTGCGTTTAAGAGATGAAAAGAGTCTCAACAGAGTATCTCAGCGGGAATCGAGCCCGGGCCTTACTAAAAAGTAGAAAATAAAAAAATATATAAAAATAACTTTTTAACAACCACTATTATATTAGAATGCACTAAAAAGGAGAAAATAATATTTTTATATACTAGTGACTATAAAAAAAGCGTGGAGTGCCCACGAAGATTATGTTAATATAGGTTGGCGCTCCACGCATTTATTTATAGTCACTGATATCTAAAAATATTATTTTTTCCTTTCTAGAGCTTTCTGATATAAGCGTGGTTTTTAAAAAATTTTTTTTATATATTTTTATAAAGCAACACGTATCGCTTGCTTTTAAGGCTCAGTGGGCTTTGTGTTAAGATAAAAATAATTATAGCGAAGAACAATAATGGAAGAAGACCAGCAACGTTCAAACGATTCGGGATGCGATTACGTAATCCGATTGTTGTGATACGGAAAACAGTTTGACAATGTTTGTGATCGTCTAATCGAGTCACGCAAAATGTGCCGACAGATTTCGACATTGCAGTCTATAGTTACAGAACCTGGCTACTTTACCGGAATTTATCGTCATCGCTGAAACCGTCGATCGGTTGATGCAAGCTTCCATGACCCAACTCGACTCTAGAGACGTTAGGGATCTTGATTTTGATCGTTTCGAATTTCGCGTTCCTATTATCGACCTATCAACGTTCGTATTGATTTAAATAAAAGAAAAAAAATATATATATATTTACAGATTGAAAGTGAAACTTCATCCGACGAATGCTAACGCGAGTAGATTTATCTCGCGGATATTGTTCGTTGCGATGTGAAAACGGCAAGTGTATCGAGTAGAATTTCACTTTTCTTGTACTGCTATACTTTAGAACACTTTTTCTGTCTCGGGAAAAACAAGTTTGTGAATGGCGAGGGCAATCGTGTTACACAGAACAATGTAAATGAACTCGGTCCCTGTGCATCCATCCGTTTCGTTCCTCCTCCATTGATGATGCTGGGTGTACGTCTCGGTCGTTGTCTCCTTCTCGCGGCAATGAAAGTAGGTAAGTGCATTTTCTTCCGAGAAACCAGCTCCGCGATCCAGTATAAATCATGACCGATAAAGCAGGTTGTCCGCGTTACAGATTTCATTCGATTCGCGTTGCGCCAGTATCATCAACTGATAAAAATCGCCGATCCCTCGACACAGCTGGCTTTCCATGTTTCCGTGGAGAAAAAAACAAAGACGTCCATCAGTTTCCCGATAATTCTGAAACACGTCCGCATTTTATTTCGAACTTGCACTTGTTGCCGTTTAATTAACTCGGAAACGTACACTTTCTAAACCCAAAGTTCTGCCGTTATTATCGATGGTGGGATAGTCGAATCGTTGTTTCGGAATTCGATAAATCTCCAGCCGTATATTGTTGTATACACCCACAAATCTTGAAGGGGAAAGTACATCTCTCGGTTTCTCTTTTTGGCCGCGTAGACCGTTGCTCTTCCTCGCAATTACTTTTTACTCTGGAATCTGAAAACTTATGGAATTTCAAATCACATGCTAATTATATTGTTCGAACCAGCACGCCTAATGATCTTCGCAATATTATATGTAAATCGGCCAGCGCACTTGCTCGACGATGATTTATCGCAGATGTATTTCGAAAACTGGCACACATTATTTTTCCACGGTCAACGATCTTGAATTTTTAGACAAAGAAGGCGTTGCTTTTATATATATATATACGTCCGCATTTGGAATTGAACGTGCGAGCGAAGTTTCTACTTCGAATTTCACACAACTTCGGCCGAGACAATGGCTTGGAACTAAACAATTAGTGACATTGGGTTTGAAAGTGGCTTATATCCGTATCTTTTTTTGAAGTTAGTGTGTTTGCGAAATCAATAGTTTATTGCATTGAATTAAGAATCTCGGAGTTCTGTAAGAGCGATCAATCATTTTTCGTACATCGTTAAGTTCGATAGGACGCCTCGAGTTAATCAAATTAGCGAAAGTCTGAGCCGGGGCCTTTCCGTAATTGAAAGACTACGCACGTTCCGTATGCGGCAACGTCAATTACGACGACTCTCCCGAATTAAGATGCAGCGTTTTCAAGGTGCTTCAGATACCGTCGATGATCGCTTCCCGCGATATCACTGTTACTTTCTTCTAATATACGTGTGGATTTACGGCGAGAACATTCCTGGTGGTTAAAATCCAATGAATTCCTGTAGACATCAGAGCTACCCAACGAACCATCGAGTTTCCTATTTTCTAATCAACTTGCCGACGCTCTGCTCACATTTTCAACTGAATGACATTATCCTTTCATTTAATCGTCATCCTGTCTACGATGAAACAACGACTACGTACTTGGCTTAGAAGCTTGGAATCAACTGAAATTATAATAGAAATTATAATCATTGTGGACGCACTTTTATATGTATAAAAGTTGACGCCTTTTCAATGCACACTTTCACTAAATCAAGTGATATTTAGTTCATAATATTTATTTGCAGAACCAATATGCGCATACATTGTTTAGAAAGCGTATAAATTTATTAAATTAACACGATCATAGTAATGTTTGTCTTGCTTTGGGGAAAATCCGCTTGTTCCACTTTTCTAGTCTGCCGACAGTATGCCATTGTATTAGAATAATAATTATTTTCATTTTCCTAGTCATGTTAAATTTCCTACTATTCTTCTATTTTCCAGATTAGAGTTGTGCTTCGACACGTGGTTAATAAAATTGTAAAAAGCGACGTTTTTTATATTCTAAAGTAACAGCTTTTAATGGGAGAGCCTGTACTTCGTTGATAATTAATTCCTTCTTGTCGATTAGTGTACGAGCGAACGATTCTTGAATTGTTGCTACAATGTGAATAGCTCGTAGGATGTTTATGCCTCGCTCGCGGATAAGGTATTTCATTAGTCGGACGGCTGAATCAATCCAAAGCCGAAACGCGACCTAGAGCGAGCAGTGTTTCCCGTGGAACGCTTTCGATCGTTATCGAGTCGGTCTTTAAAACCCATCTGTCAATCCTCGTGCGAATTCGACCTACATATCCTAGAACAAGAATAAAGGCGAACGCGTTTTATTCGTTACGTTGACGTCGCGCGTCGCACGAAGGAGTGTTTGCACGAACAATATGGCCAAATCTACTTAACTGGATTACATTATTTCAGATACATAAAATATACACTACGACCATTTTAAAAGTTTAATTATTTACCGAGCGTCATAAGAAATCTAAATTCGAACTCGAAGAAAAATCCACATTCGACTTGAAACTCATATTCAAATATAAATTCAGACACAAACCCAAATTGGAATTGAAGCTGAAATTCACTTTGAAATTCGACTACAAATTCAGATCAACGGTTGACCAAATACCTGCAGCACGATAAGCCTCGCGCATCCAAATTCAAACCTAAATCCACATTCGAATTGAAACTCATATTCAAATCTAAATCTAGACACAGATCCCAATTGGAAATAAAGTTGAAATTCACTTTTGCAGCACGATAAGTCTCGCGCATCCAAACTCAAATCCAAATTAAATTCACATTCGAATTGAAACTCATATATATTCGAATCTAAATCCAGACAAAAATCCAAATAGGAATTGAAGCTTTGAAATTCGAATAGAAATTGAGACCAACGGTTGACCAATTACCTGCAGCCTCGCGCTGATCGCGGCATGTGTAGGTGTTGCGGGTTGATGCGCGTGTTGCAAGTCGCGTGGAGGTGTGGTTCCGTGTAATTTGGCAATGTCAGGCCCATAGCGTTACGATTTGGCAATGGCCATGCCATGGTTTGGTCTCGGTGGAATCTAATTTGCGGGTGTTATACGGCATCGAAAAGGACGCGGCGTTACTATCTGCGAGAACCCCCACTATAAGCAAAAGCGTTCGTATAGGTTATAAAGGACCGAGCTCCGTACTATAGAGCTGCACTCTCTCAGTGAAACTCTCGGAAGGATCGTTCACCGACTACTCGTTACCTTACCTTACCTCCACGCCTGCAAGACGCGTGCACCATGAGGATTATATCCGTGGTATGTAGGCTGCCTTTTGTCTTCTCAATTTCAATTGCAATTACTATTCCTCTTCGGCTCCGCACTCTTTCTCTCTCTCTGTCCCTTTCTTCTGCGCAGGGTGGGTCGCGCTTCATTCTTTTCATACTTCTACGCTGTCCCCTGTTATCAACGGACCTAGCAATTAGACGCTCACGCACTCTATCTTTAAACACTGTAAAACAATCGGGAGGGTCTACTCTATTGATAGACTTGCAACATTTTTATTTAAGCAGCTTAGTTCAGTCTCAACGCAAACTAGTTTGTTTATTTTTTTACTGTTAACACTCCATTTGGGATGTATTGATTTTTCTTCAATTGTTTTGTGGTGGTACATATATTTTTGGATTCTTATCTAGACGATCGAATCTAAGAGGATTCGTGCAGAATCCAAATTCCTCAAAATGCATGGAGATTTGCAAATATATTTTTCGTTATTGTTATATTTGGAGTTACATTTAATTTCTTCGCATGAATCAGAACTCGGCGGAACAATGAAAAAGAATTACGATACCGGGGTGGTTCGTTTAGTGATCGCAATTTTTATTTTGAATGAAGTATGTAAATTTCCAATTGTTACAAGTGTTACATTGTGATAGGCAAATAGAAGTGATTCACGTTCATGTACAATTTGTGTTTCGCCTGCAAACGCCGTGTTTTGGGTATCAACGCGACGCCAGCCGGTGATTTGAATGCCGGGTCTGTGACGACTTTGCTGGTATCACAGTGTCGATAATTATGCAGTGTGTTAGGAACAACGTCGTACAGTGATTCAACGTTTATTTTACACTCTATACAATTGTAATCATTGTTTTTCTCTAACTCGAATGGAAATTCGAAAAGAATCTTCCTGAATAATATAATATATAAATTATTAGTAAAACGTAGGTCATGCAACAAGTATTCTTACGAGCAACAGCCGGATTCTAATTAAATGAAAAATGAATCTATTGTTCTCGCAGATAACTGTGTAACAGAGAGTAATCTCCATCGTCATTTTTCCCATATAAATAACGATGTATTAAAACTCTTTGTACGCGTTCTAACTCCTTGTGAATTCCACGATAAAATCAGTCGCGAACACCATTTTTCAATGGATAATATTTAAAAAAAAAAAAGAGAAAATTAGAAAACGTCTTGTACGAATCTTCAAATTGCTACTCCTTGTTCACTTTCACTCCAGTGAAGAAATTATAATTCGTACAGTAAAAATATAACTCAATTAGAAATAAAATTCTTCGACCGTCAATGATTAGAGAATTAAGGGTGGGCGATATTTAACCAAACGTCATTTGCTTGTAAATTGAATTTAATAGCGTCGAATGGAATTTCCTCGATCGTAATTAGTTTGAAAAGATTTTTGAAATTTTTGTGCACCCCCGCCTATTACTGAATAAAACATAGTTATGATTTCGATTAAATTTCGGAAAGGAATGCGAACAAGAAATTTCATTCGGGGCTATAAAATTGAATTTATAAGCGGAAGACCGTTGGTTAATTTCCGTTCCATTTACGCATTCCAGTTGATGCGACCGAGGTTCGTTATGAATTAACAAGTATGTATATGGAGCAACGGGTCGTGTCGCAATTTCGTGTCGCCTTTCGTAGACGCGCGTCGTCGTCATTCATAGAAAATTAATCATAATTAACGATACGGTATTTTCCTCCTATATTCAAAGAGCCCGTTCTCTCCACCATAATTCCTGTGGGAACTTTCATCAGATGCGGGTTTCACTTATGAACTTCGCGCGTGAGATCGAACAATTAATTGTGCGAGAACGCCGTATATAAAAACGTGAGTAAAACTGTGATTTCTACATGTTCCTCTTGTGACGTTTGTTTGCCCGAGGGAAAGCATTAATAATTCAAGTTCAATTCTATCTCTCCGGCGTCGCTTTCTTTCTTTTCGCGAACAAAAGCATTGTTTGTTTAATTAACACATGAAATTATTGTTGGAAATGATCAAATTTAACAAGCACGATTTATTACGCGAATTTAAATTCCACCGATGTTCTAATCATTTCCATAAACATTAAAAACTGCAATTACGAGGCGTAATAATAAATCGCCCATAAATTATGATTTAATAACGTCTAATAGCGCAGAATTGTTAACGTTTTATCGGCGAAGACACGCAAGAAACTGTCCAGGGAACGACACATAGAGCGACTAACGAGTTGCAGCTGCTTTCACCAATTTAGTATATGAAACCTCTTATTTCGGACGTTCTTGCGCGCTAACAAAACATCGTTTAATTCCACCGCTGTAATTGCTACGTTTAACAGTTCTGTTAGATACCGATCGCGAATTTTATAAATAATTATGCCTATATCGATATTGGTTCACGAACCGAATTAGGGGGAACAGTTTAAAACGTTGCGTCTTCATTCAAACAACTGTATTTACAAAATATCTAGTACACTAAACTAATTTGATAGCAAAACTCTTTTATTTTCGATTATTTTTTGACAGGACCTACACCAACATACCCGTGGGATTTTTACGATTGAAACGATACCAAACGTGATACAATTCCGGCGATACTTGTGCAATGAACGATGAAAGTGTCGAACGCGCAAGAAGGACGTATGACCTCTTTCTTTCCTATACGCTGTCCCCCATTGCGTCCGACACTTTCCTTATTCATTGCACAAGTATCATCGGAATTACGTCACATTTGGTATAATTTCATTCGGAAAAATGCCACGAATATGTTGGCGAAAGTCCCATCGTAGAATAATAGAAAATAAAGAAGTTTCCTTATTGAATTGGTGTGGTATCACACGGGTACACCCGACTCATTCTTTACTCATTGTTGTTTTCTACTTTCGATAATAATCTCTGACCGGACCCGTGTTTTGGACAATTTTATTATCAATCTATATTAGCAATTCATATTTATTTATCTGCAAAATAATGCGACTATTCGTATGCTATTCTTTTACGAGCATCTAGCTGTTTTATTTCTCGATCCCACTAAACGCGTTACATCATCGAGTTTATGGATCGATTTCTACAGTGAAAATTGATCGATAGGCTTTTCACTTTCGTCTTACTTCGGCCGGTCGATCATAAATAACGGTGGATGGACGCGGCCGAACCAATACACCGTTACGTGTTGTTATGAATATTTCATATATTCCTTCAACTAACGCAGTTTTATTTCTCATTCACTCTACGATACTGTCTATTGTACAGAGTTATGTCGTTAAGTACTTTTACCAGGCAGTCTATAAACTAGACTTTACTGCAAAACGGTTATTCTACCGTGGAATTAATGCTTCGGGCTCGAAATTGATTCTGAATATGATCAACGATTTTCCGTTACGTCAAACGCACCGCCGCAATTTCCGGCCGTTTTAATGAAAAATTCGTTAATAACGAGAAAAGGAATTTTACAATGTAAGCGGGTAAGATCCGTAATTAGCTCCAAGCTGACGTAAATCTCGCGGATCTCTTTTATTAACGGAATTTACTAGTTTAATAGCGCAAAAACAGTGTTCGTTACTGAAACCTGTAAGTCATAAAATTAGAAACAATTATCACGGTTACATCGTTAGACCGGTAACACTGCTATGGAACAGAAGTTTATTCTTTTTCTTAATACGTTGGAAATAATATAAAGATACTTCTAAATTCTTCTAATGTTTCTACTGTTTTAAATTACACAGTCATTATTAATTGCACGTGTTTATTTCAACGATATGTACATATATATGAATTGAAAAACGTGTGACATATTTTTTAATGAATTTCAATGCTGCCTTCTGTCATTGATTTAATTTAACAAACGTGATTCACCCTCCTTTATTGACTACCGGTCGTAATCGAAGCAGCGAATCAACACACCAGACTATATTGGCCAGGTTTTCTAATAAAGGAAAATTCCGGATGAACTAGAGTACCTTCATCAGTCCGTAATATTTTTTAAAAAATTAATGATAAGTGTATCTGGTTGAATATCTGTATCTGCCAATAAAATATTGATATATGATATATAAATTCGATAAATAATAATTAGACCGTGTATCTTTATACGATTTAAAAATTGTATGCATTAATTGCAAAACATAAGAATCTAGGTAGGAATTTATTTCTCTGTTTAGTGATCTTATTAAGTTTCTTGTTTGAAATATTACACCCACCCATTTTTTGTCATAAACGCATCAAATCCGCAGTCTAATAATAATATAGAAAAATTACTGTGATTGTGAACGAACATGATCGAATGACGAGCATCATTTCTGGGACCGGACAGAACGTGCTCAGACGTAATAACGAGTCGTCACATCGGTTTTGAACGCGTCGCGTCGCGTCGCGCGTGGAGACCCAGTTTCGTCTCTTGTTAGAAACCAATGGCGGTGAAACTGTCCGACGATAAATTGCGAAAGCGCGGCTAATACGTACGACTCCGGGGGTAAATCACGGTTGCTTTCGTCGGGCATAAACAGCCATCAAGCGATCGGCCATCAGGCATCGACGCTGCCTGCACTCTCTACCTGTGCCACGCGGGCACCAATGTTTCCAGCGAATTGCAAAAATGATCCTGAGCTGGTCAGCTACAAATTAGTCGTTGTTAAAGCTCGGTTTACGATCGTTTTTTTCTCGTTGCACAACGGAAACGTTGCACCAAGTCCCTTAATGAAATTCAAACAATTAGATCAGCCGTTGCCACAGCAGTCCTTCGGCTTAATTGGTTGCGTTGCGATTAATGGAGCATATTAACGGCACTTCATCACTTTTTTGTTCGACAGCAACCATCAAAATTATAACTTTGCACACAATATAATTATTAGACTTGTGGATTTTTATGCAAATCAAAAATTGTATGCTTCAGTTAGGTAAAAAAAAACTTTTCAAAAACCACGCTTGTATTAAAATGCACTAAAATTGAGAAAATCATTCTTTTTGATATTAGTTACGGTAGTATAATAGGAATTATGTTAATATACTTTTTTTTATAAAACGATTTTCTCCTTTATAGTGCATTCTAATATAAGCGTGATTTTTAAAAAGTTTTTTTATATATTTTTTCTTTCCCATTTTTTATTCTTTCTTAAACAAAACCAAGTAAGATATAGTAATACTGGTCGTACTATTGAATATTTAGTAAGGCTCTGGTTCGATTCCCGCTGAGATGCTCTGCTGAGATTTTTTTATCTCGTAAACGCACAGTTTAAAACAATTTTTTTAAAATATTGCATTGTCATCTAGTTCTGAGATATGTTTAAAGTTTTAAGTCTCTAGCTCATCGGAAAGTGGTTTAAAAGTCAATTACGAGATCTGATGCAAACAACAAACAACACGGCAAGCTAATATAAGCGTGGTAATATATTTTCCATAGAAAATAATATAACAATGTCCTGAAATCCTGACTTCTCAAATTTTGTCAGAAATACATAAAATCCGCAGCTAGTAATTAAAAATACTTTATCGAAGTTAATTATGCATTTTCTATTTTAATAACTTCAGCAAGTATTCACAGATTTATGTTTGACCATTTCTGGTACGAATACATAAGATCCGTATGATAAATATTCCGTTGTTGTACGTGAAAATACGTCGTGTTACACGAGAAATATTAAGAATGATTCGATTTCAACGAGACAGTTGAACTAGTTTTTGTGATTATGGCGATCGCGTCCTCGTTTCTCGACAAGTAGGCAATGTTGAAATATGTCCGGCGTGTTTCTGACGAAGCTTTAGGAAACCGATGTAACGCGAAACGGTACGTCCGCCACTACGGTGTCCGATAAACGGCGTCTTTAACGCGCGCGCTTTCCCATTTCAGCACGGGTTCGCAGGAACCCAGCTCATTAAACAGCGGAAAGACCGAGGAAAAAGTGAGAGCAAATATATGTAGCAGTGCGGGAAGATTCGCGATCGACACCGAAACTTATCGCACCGTGGCTGTGCAACGAGTCATCGGTTCATTATGAACGTGTGTGACTAGATATTGGCCATGCATTGTCGCGCATGAGTGCTCAAAATAAAAAGAAAGATAGTGAAGCAATGATATCGGCGGAACAGTCTACCAAACAGCACGAGATGATCTTGTGCGCTCCTGGCCAATACCTCATCGCTGCGTATAACGTTGACAAACCATTCACTAGCAGTCTTGCTGGTGAATGTACTCTAGAAATCGAGAGTGTGCCGACACTTTTCCGACGCACTGTACTCCTCCGTAGTCCGCGGAATAATCTTGTAGCTCAATTAGATTTTAAATGAAGTATAACTAATTGCGAGCGAAGCTTTCACAAGTTTATTGGCTACTCGTGGTTGTTCGATCGGAAATTATTAATCACGGGAGAACAAGTTACGGTTCCCCTCAAACAAAAACCATACCGATAAAGATAATATCACGAGCGAATATCAGTGTGAATAAGAAACAAAAACAATTTCCAGGTATTTAAATAAACGATACAAATGGTTGAATGCCATTCTAAATTTATACGCTAACAGTTTCGATATCTTTGAATTATATGTATTTCAAGTGTCGAAGCGCGAGGAATCACGGGTGAAATAAAAAAACTACAGTCGACGAGGCGTGTTTCCGACTTTTTCCGTGACGCGATAAGCGTATTCGCGAGTTCTTTGTTGAAAGCGGTTGACAGCTCGCTTTCCTGGCGAAAAAGAAAAAACAGCCGCGAATTCTTGCACTGTTGTAGAGATACGCATCAGCAGCTCCGAGGGCGTTCTACGCTGCGAGAAATTTTTGACACGCGTTTACCGGTGAAATGTGGGAAACCAAACGTGAAACGGAGTGTGGGAAACCGTGGAAGAAACGGCGAGAGTGAAAATGCAAGGCAAGGGTTAACCGTGGTCACGGTTGGTCGGCGAGCGACGCGACGCCATGATACAACGTGCTCGTGCAACCGATATCTAATTTTCCAATGCTTCCTTAATCGATGCTAGATAGCAAATTTTTTCTCTTGTCAAGCTTCCAGGTATCGGACAATAACGAAAACGCCTTGAACAATGATTAACCGCGTATCGTTTCCGCTGAAAGGATCGATCTATCGATATCCGACAACCTTCGGATTTCTCCGGAGTTTCTGAAACCTACTGCAACTGACGATCGCCAACTCTTTTTCCGGAATATATGTATAACCCAAAACTAAAATATACAGTGGGTGTACAAAGTGTTCGTATACCTTTTAAGAAAGAATAACCTTTCTCTAATTGTACCAAACGACCTGATTTTGTATAATCAATTAGAAGCGGCTCCTATTGTTATACGTGCTCCCCTAAAGATATCTGTACAATTCAGTTTTATTATTTGAATAATTTGAAAAGAAAAAATGTGAAACTAAAAAGAATAGTATTTTAAATAAAATATACAATTTCGAAAATTTAAATATTTCTATTTTCACAATCTGTACCTGAAAATAAAATATTTCTATTTCAACAATTTGATCCACAAAATAAAGTATCTCTATTTTAACAATCTGAAAGACGAAATAAAATATTTTACTGCATTGCTATAATACTCTGAGAAACCGCATAAACATACAGTCTTATCTTATCGTTAAGAAACGATGTACACTCATAAATGTATTGAATTCGAACCATAATTTTCATCAATAATATTTGAACTTGAAATTGAGAATGAAAAAACGAACAAGTATGTTCAATATTCTTCAAATAAAATGCTATTTTCAAAAATTACTGTATCAAATAAAATATTTCATTTTCAAAGTTGCACACATACTTTAAAATAAACAAGATTAGTTATTATTTACTATTTCAAATACTATTTTCCGCAGCTCTGGTTTAGTGTTAATAGATGAGTGATGTTATAGCTGATTATGTAATTTCATTGTGATAACTAATATCTCTAGAATGAACTGTATAGGATGCTGACTTCCAGCCGGATGGCATGCAGGAAAAATTAAGGGGAATAGCTTCGGACAAGGGCATAGCTTCTCTCTCTCTAGTATTGTGTACTGTATACTAAGGCCGAGTCCTCAACGCCCATACGAAATGAATCACATTCACTCTCGCTGTTCCGCGCGAAGCCATATTTAGAGTCTAAACGGTTTTTCCCCTCCGTTCGTTTGGCCAGGCCCTGGTTTTCTCAACGGGAACGTTTCGCTCTTTACACTTTCAAATATTTGTTACGACCTTACGCGACGAACAATCGCCGCGCGCCCGCGCGCATACCGTTTGCGTTCGAATTCGCGAACCCTTTCACGTCTCCATTGCTTCCGGCGGATACATTTAGTCGGGAAACGGGACGAGACCGTGTGTCATCTCTAGCATCCTCTTTCTCGTCTAGCCTCTGGAGATCTTGAGAAATATACCTAGAGTTATTCACCTGTCGCTACTTTCGCATATCTATCTTGTAGACCGATCCGGTCTACGAGTGTCGGATTACGAAGAAAAACAAACGGTGAATTCGAAACGTTTATTAAAAATATTGTTCAATATTTCCAACCAATCTTTGAAACCTTCAAATATATACACCATGTTCTGGTACTATTGTATGTCTTACGGTTTAGCTACCATGTCTTTTGCGAAATTATTACAAAACTAATTCCTTTGGGTTTTCTTCTTTCTACTTCAAATGTTCCCATCTTTCTTTTAACTGTTGCGGTTTCAATCAATCGTATTTAACTTTCAGTTACTCTTACACTATTTTATACGACTTCAACATAAATAAATTTTAGACGGCCTTTCTTTATGCTTCAAACACTGAATTTAATGTTTTCAGATCGTAAGTTCTATATGCAAGTAATTAAATGTTAATCCTTCGCTGCATAGTGTGTCATATTCGATACTGTTAACAAATCTGGTATACATAATAAACTAAGAATGTGTTTTCTTATCACGTGTTTCTTATCATGTGTTTTCGTATTTTTCTCTTAAATAAAACACAAAAACTGATTTTTTTCCAATTTTTTCATCCCAATTAAATAACTCATGCAGTGAAGGGTTAAAAAAAGGAGGGTAGCTTATGGTGACGGGGTTGGTGCTAATGAGTGCTAATTAGTAGTGTGCGAATCTTGATGCATTTATAGGAGAATTGAGTAGATGAAATTCGAAATTGTTGAAAAATTTTACAAATTGAAGATGCCAATATAAGATTTCTCCTCTGATAAAATTATTAAGGGAGGAAGTAGCATACAAACTTAGTTTCTATTTCATGCAATCGATGCAGACAATTTTTAGTTCGCATAAAGATCCGCAATCTAGTCATTAGCGCAATAAACGAACGATTGGTGAAGAAAATAGAGCAATCGCAAGAATGAACAGGTATCGAAGTTCGACACAATTTTCTAAAGCAATTCTGGTTTCACCAGAAGTCTGAGCACACCCGTTAGCTAACAAGTCCGATAATTTAGTATCCTATGGACGTTTGTTACGCACATTGAGGGATTGCTCTTCGTTAAACGGGCCGGAGGAACGACGGGATGTCCTTTCATTACGCCGTGAGACTAATTAAAATACGTCGGCGAGTAAATTAATCTGACGCGAGTCATCGATCGTGCCCAGCTTCCGCTACGGAAATACTCGCGAGGAAAGTCTAGCCGAGACATTTTAACTACTTCCTCGCTTGAAACACGATATAATCAAACGCATGGTTCTCCTCGCACCGTATCTAGATCAGATATGCGTTACGCGTACGCCTAGTATGTGCTGCAGAATGCAATTCGCGAAATGTGACCAGTTACCGGTGCCACGATTCTTTTTTTGTCTCTCTCAAAGGCAACGGTTTACCTTCACCGTGAAAGCGGCCGTTTGTTGGCGCGTTGCTCGCCGGGCTGCCCACCCGCTCCTATTGCCGTGTACTAGTCCGGCCGATCGATCAGTCCATTCGGTGAAAAATTATTTTCTCTCATATTTAATGCATTACTGAATTTAATGAAAATTATCATTAGAAGAAGCATTTAAAGATGAACGTTTTCCAAGTATTTTCGTTCTTTCGCGAACCAACTCCTGTTTAATATTTATAAAAAAAATTATGTTTTTTTCGAAACGAAGAGCACTATTTTACCTTGAAAGTGCGTACACCAGAAATTTAGGTTTACGGTTAATTTATTAAATTAAAAAAGTAATTCTTAATGGACTGATGGAAGTTGTCCAAGTTATTTCATTCTTTACTTCATAATATTGTAGCTGATGTCCAAGCAAATCCAACGGCCTGCATTGTTGTTTTTTTTTTAAACTAACAATAGTTTTAACCGGCTCGTTCTTGTCGAGAAAGTCGATCAAAAATGGCGGTCGCTGGAAACGTATAGTATTTTGGATAATAGTTTTCCTGATCCGGTGGAAGCATGGCGGAAATAAATCGAAGTAATCGCAGCAAATAGGAACATTGCCCTCGGCTACCGCCTTATCCAAACAATAGTCTTACTTTTACTTTCGAAAGAGTAGTTCAGGACGTCTTGATCAGGCCGACCGCAACGTTGCCCTCTTTCTCTTTCTATTAATGTTAATGCGGTTCTCGAAAGGTTGTAAATTCACCTGCATTATGCTATTATTGTGTAATATGTATTTATATAAGAAAATGTTTCAACCGAAAAGGTTCGAGATCGCAATCTGTTTTAGTCAGGCGAGAGCCACGATAAAATCTTAATGAATACAGTAATTCACACCTTGTAGCAACATAACCATACTTTACACAACAAAAACTGATCAAATGATCGCTAATTGAAAACGCTTTAATTAATAACGACACGCGTCTCGAAGAAAGTACTCTTCCCATATTACTTTTCAAAATAAAAACAACAAAATTTAATTATGCAGTTACAGGTTTAACAGCAAAACTAATAGCTTCGTGCATTTTGATCGGTCGGTTGTGAAATAAATCCGACATTGTAGGTGGAATTGATTTAGACAATTACACACCTGGAAACAGGGGAATGGAGTTGGTGGATAAGATAGTCTCGGAGAAGTATTTTAAGATAGGACAGGTCTACGCTGCGGCGCTGTTCTTCCTTTCTCTGGAAAGTCAGACCTAGAGGGCCTAGACAAGGCGTGGTAGAGCCTGGCCGGGGCCGATTGCTTTCAACTAGATCGACCGAATGTGTCCGTACCTCTCACTGTATGTGACTGGCATGCTCTAACGCTGATTATAGGAGCCCTGCCTAGGCGTCACGATTTTCCCGGCTCGATGGAGAGTCATTAGACTATACACGCTTGCTTCCATTGAACCAGCCCGCTCTGTTCTCGGTAATCATGACGGACCAGGGAACTACCACGGTTTCGTACGACTTTAATTGAGCCCGGTCGATGATCAACGACGATAACCAGCGAGAAACATTGACTCAGCTACCCGAGTGAGTCCCTTCGAAGTCCCCTGAGCTCGCTGATCAAAATTGTCCGGGAGATGCGTGGATCTATGAGGTACACTGACTCTGTCTTAGCTATTTGAATCCTTTCGATGTACTCTAAAATCGCTGATCAAAATTGTCCTGGAGATGTGTGGGTCGATGAGGTACACTGACTCTGCCTTGGCTATTCGAATCCTTTCGATGTACTCTGAAATCGCTGATCAAAATTGTCCGAGAGTTGTGTGGACAGATTCCTCGCAGCTGATACTTTCTCGCGCTGGATTACAGAGATAATGAAGTTTCTATCGACAAGTGTGTCGATCGTGAACTTCCTTTCGGATTTCTTCTCTGGTCTCGGGTAGCCTAAGCCGTTTGCAGTAAAGAACTGTTTCTTCGGAGGCTTGGGAGGTACACCGGATTCAGTGGAGCGCAAAACTGAGCGCGAACACTCGTTCTCAATTAAGTTTTTATCGATGTCTCGAACTTCAATTCATCTTAACCTAATCGCTAGCTGTTTTCTGCATTGTCCTAAATCGTGAGAGCGCACATCAAACCTGTCAGCGTTTGAAAGCAATGACGTCGACGACTGAGTCGGAAGGGAACATTCTTTCTCGAGTAGCCATTGTCCGTCCGGATCATTCGGGAGCGACCTTCGGCGGTCGATTACGACACGGTCATTAATCATGTGTAAGTCGATGGTGGACGTTTCGTCAGCGGAGGGGAACACGTTACCCGAAGAAAGGATAGCCACATTTTATCATGGGTCGACTGGAAATTAATCGGCGCACGCTCGAGGAGCATGATGCATACGGTATCGTTCGAAAGTCCCGCGACGACGTTGTACCTCCCTGTCTCAAGGACAAACCGTGTGCCAAAGCCGTCTCGAATATTCCGACAACCTCGCGTTCACCGTCGATCCCGGGGATCGATGTAGATACTATCGTCGTCATCGAGGAATCCGATACCGATCGAAGGCGCCATACCGCGCAGCCATCTACTCCGGTGACATACTCCGCTAGTTGAATTTCTCAGTGGAAAAACCAAAGGAAACGGAGAGCAGTTGCGAAAGAGGGTCGTTATTAAATTGTTATAATTATGTCGACCGTTACCCAACGTTCCAACAATTCAATTTCCAAGCCGAGACGCGAACGAAACCGTTCTATCGTAAAGTTCTTTCGCCCCGGGTTATTTAATTTTCAAATTACGGATCGAGTAAAAGTGCCGCATAAATCGGTAACTCCGCGGTAGAAATTCACACGTAATGAGCAGGAATCACCGGACCGGTGAGAAAGAAACACGACTTGATATAAAGGGTGTTTCAAAACTGGATTTCCTTGAAAAGAGTGATCACTAAGATCATTTGCAACATTTTCGAACTTCTCAACTTCTGGAAAACGTAACTATCCTGGTATGTCGATCTGAAATTGAAATAATTAAATCGGGCGTCGTTTCCCGTAGGCTTCTGCGAGGCGTGTGCCTCGGCTTTATGCAAGAATTTTCTCTTACGTCGTATTCTGCGGCTGGTTCTACGCCTGGTTCTATTATAGATACCGCAGCATTCCGAAAGAAGGCATCGTGTAATCGTACCCGCCGATACACGTATACGTTCCTCTGGAACAGAAACTCGAGAGACAGAAACCGTGTTACATGCTCAATAATATATGAACATGCATTAAGTTTGAAAAATGATCACCGACGTTTTTGCCGGTTCTCCCGTTCCACTTAAGGAACTTCGAAAGCCGGACAAAACATCGACGGGGTTGGGAAAGAGGCGTGCAAGAAGGAACGAGTGCGATTACTACTTCGTCTTCGCGGAAAAATGAAATGCAGTTACGTGACGATGAAGGGGAAAACACCGGGGGAAAGATAGGATAAAGTGAAATGTAACGAAAGTGTGGGAACCGCGCGATTGAAAATTCACGATACGGGTCAACTAATTGCACGGCGGCTGTTATTGCGTTGCTATAAAGGGTGTAGCCCGCAAATTGATTTTTGGACAGACCATTCGAGAGGGCTCCCAAAGAAAACCCTATGTGACAAGTTTCGGATCGGTATCCCTATCACAAGGGTAGTCAGTGGTAAATTAGGTATTTAGGATTAATCTAACAATAAGTGGGAGCGACGGTCATAAATAAATGGGAATGTTAAAGTTGGTATTTAGGATTTAGCTAAAAATAAGTTTTTCACTCCTACCCTTCGACCATCAATAACAAAAAGATCGTCTTGTCGGCATACGTGGAACACGTTTTTCTACCCTAAGTTTAATCGAACCGAAGCGCTCGAGCGAGAAGCTTCATCTCTATTATTTTTGTACTATGAGTTTTCATATTCTCTGTACTACGAATCCTTGGCATTTCATAACCTTGTAGAATATTCAACAGTTAGTATACTTGAAACTTGTTGTAAAGGGTTTTCTGTGGGAATTCTATTGATTGGTCAGTATCTTGCTAGGCTGTACCTTTTTAGCATAATGCAAAAAAGTTAATCGGAAGGATTACCCAATAGGTGTCTAAATTAGTCAGGGTGAATGTATAGGTAAAGGCCTCTTCGGTGAGGCTGAATAAATCGCCTGGCAGGTAGAAATAACGGAAATCCCGTTATAGGTGCTTCGGCCCCCTGCGTAACCATTGAAAGTGATAGTTGAAATGACAGTGTTTCCTGCAGGCCGAGGAACGTGCAGCGATTTTAACGAAGGAATCGGGTTCAGAGAAGCATGGCTTATAATTACCGTAACAAGCAGAATTCCATGAACAGTGGGAGTGTGCTGTGATTCAGTGCATGAAATGGAACCTGGTGCACTGGTCGGGTGCGCAGAATTCATCAAAGATATTTGGAATAGATATATTTGAACGGGGATAATAAAAACTCGTAAGCTAACACCCGAGAAGATCAGCTTGTCGTTTGCTAAGTGTGCTGTAAAAAAAGAATCGACACTCGGTAACTTTTCCAGTGGGTCGTCGCGAAGCGAGGCGTGGTGCCAGTTGTCTTTTGTGCGAGCATTTGCTCTCGGTTCAAGGAGATCCAGAAGCGACGGTGTGGCTTGCCGTGCAGCGAACACACAGCGCAGCACAGAGCGGCGAGTTACGACGCTCTGAATCTGAATCTCTCACGGTAAGCACGCCGTGCAGCCATAATCCTGCCTCGCCCCGTATTCGGGTCAACCGAGTAGTAGAAATTACGTAACACGTGTGCGCCGGGGCGGTTCCCACTGACAAGAGTCGCTCTACCGGAAGTCGGGAGCACGTCTTGCTTGCTATAAGGACATACGGCCACCACTCTATCGGCCATGGGAAATCCTGCTTCCAATTGGAAAATTCTCTCAAGGATGGATCGAGTCGAACCATAAGTATTACAAGGGAACGTCCGCGCACGTGGAAACCAGAAGCCTGGTATGCTAATCATTACACTGCGGATCTTTACGCATTTATAGCGAAATTGAAATTCAATGAAATTCATCGTTGTTGACATATTTTCAAAATTGAAGATGTCAGTATACATATATTGTATTATATTATATTATATATTATATATATATATTATATATTATATGTTATGTATATGATTTCTCCTCTATTATGTAATATGATGCAGACAATTTTTAGTTAGCACAAAGATCCGCAGTACACTAATCATCCAACACGGTTGAAGAGACCGACACGTTGCGGTAGAAAGGGCATAGCCGAATAAGATGGCCAAAAGAGGTTTGCCCTTAATGGCTATTGAACCATTCGAAAAATGACTAAGAAAACCCTACTAATTCCGGTCTCAAACGGGATCTAAACTTTGGAAAAAAATGTGACATATTTTTGATCCTAAGGCGCATTTTTCCTAAGGAGAATTTTTCCAGACTTTTTTGTTGCAAACTGTGGTTGTAAAAAAGTGAAAACCCCGAAGAAATCGGAAAAATATTTTTTTACAGCCGCGATAATATTTCTAGACCTGTTATCGAATTAATTTGAATTTAAATAGGATTCAATTGGTTCGGTTAGTTGTGGGACTAGATATTTGACTATCTGCGCCGTGTCGTTTATGAGAAATTCTGCAAGTTTGATGGCGTCGTAAAGATATCCGGAACTAATGCTACAAGGACGTACTTTTCATCTCTAGCGTCTGAACGCGACAAGTGTAGTGCTCGTTTCAAGTACGTTCGTTTCTCTTTTACTTTTACCGAGTGCAAAAGAACAGCGAGTTCTCGCGGACAAGTGACTTATATAAATAAGTTGTGTCAGTAAGTGCGAATTAATGGTTACCCTTTTTCTTCTGGGACCAATCGTTTTGCACTTTTTTTCATCAAGTTTCAACGCGCAAAGTTCGCTCGTTTAATACGCCGATAAAACTGGTAAATTTTTTATTCTGGAGGATCGACGGAATTAATAGAGTGGAGAAAAATGCTTTCGAACGACCGATAGAATTCAGTTCTAGTGCGAATTAATTATTATGCGAGGAAAAAATTGACATTTTGTGTAAAAAATACTTTGAAATATTTGAGTAAAGTAAATAAAACTTAATTTACACTGCTAACTACTTGTTTATTAATATATATTTAGTAATAATAAATAATAAAAAACATTTTTAAAAATGAGTTCGTGAATGTCAATCTCATTAAAGGGGAACACTCTGGTCGATTTTATTCAAGTCTTATTTTTTGACAGAAATCTATCTTTAGAATTATTGCTTATTTTTCAACGTTTGGTAAAAATAGCCTCTAGTAATCCACTAACGCAACCTCTCGTTTCAAACTCCTCAATTTGAACCATTCTCCGAACAACTCTAAGCGGGTGATCGTAGATACGTTTACTAAGATATTAAAACAAAATGATAATAGGATTACGTGAGACCGCGTTTTCTCTTTGCCGTTTATGGAGATGGAGTAAGCTTTCAAATGAAATACTTCGCAACACGTGCAAATACGTGCAAATTTTGTAAAACTTGTGACATTCTAATAATTTTTTTTTAAAAGTATCAGTTCATAAAATACATCATAAAATGTGCGAAGGAAACTTAAACCTACCATTTCCAGTTAGTCATACTGATAATATCACATATAACAAGATACTAACACAATTTATGCACACTTCAAGAAATAACTCGATATTGTGAGGTTATAATTTGTAACACTTGACTAACGCAGAAAAACAAAATGTGGTTACTGGAATGTTGAAAGTCTTGCAAACAATAATACACGGTGATATGATTTATTAATTTTGCTTTTGTTATTTTAGTATACGTATGAAACTATCATACAAGTATAAGTTTGAACAGATTTACGTTTGTTGGTTTTTCTTAAATTTATTCGCGCTCGAACTGAGTTTTAGACCACACTGGACCGTAGGAAAAATTGAAGCTTAACATTGACACTGGTCGAGTGCAACGGCCGCATGCAATACCCGACCTACCGCATTCTGAAATGCGCGGGCTCGCTTTACATAACAAAGCGATATTTTCACGCCGGCCATTTTTCCTCCGAACGGAACCGATCCGGCCGAAGTGTCGGTAATAACACGAGGATCGTTGGAACATTTCACCGACATCGCCATAACACTTTCCTTCCTCGGTATACGTCTCGGGCCTGCTCAGGCCTCACGGCTGTGCATTTGCACGCTTATGAACGTTAGGCCTGGTTCGAGCGAGCGATAAGGAATTTCGAGCCGCACATACACATACCATTCGCGCGTACTCGAGTTCACCGATCCGCGAAACTCGCTCTCTCCTCGCCATCTTCTGTTTCCTATTGACTATAAACTGCGCGCCGATGCAGATCCGGTTTCGTGCCTGGAAACTAGAATAACGGGCTGGTCTGCCTGCATTCTATCGCTAATCCGACTATTTCGATTACGACTCGTGTGACATGACGTGATAAAGGCAATTCCCTCTCCTTGCACGATCGAGCCTCTGACCCGTCTCGTTTCGACCGTCTGACATATGACGGTCGATTCTACTGGCTCGTGCCGGAATTCCAATCGTTCCATCGTCATCCATAAAACAAGAATTCACTTTTCAAGCCGTATCGATACATCTCGAAAAGGGAAATTGTAAAAGGAAATTCCCCATCGGAATACGAATCGACGACGATGGCTATCGAAAACATAGCGTGACGCGTGCGGCAAAGAGAACCGTGTTATTACGCGCGTGATCTCAACGATGATTATTGAAATTATATACGACAACATCGGCGTACGCTTATTTGTGGAAAGTTGCCCGTCAAGGTATATGAAAGTTAACGAGATATCTTGAAAGCTCCAAATTCAATTTAACGTGTCCTGAAATTACCCGAGAAAGATCTACTAACTCAGCTAACCGCTAACCATAAGGACCCACTTGTATGGATTAATATTCTCATGTTTTGATTGAACAATTTTTGTTCCACAGGTAATCCCGATATGCTTCCTATTGCTAATAGAGGCGAAGCGAGTGGAGATCCGGCCTCGTATAGCGGAACCGCAGGTTTATTACGAGGAAGATGACAGTCAAGCGGCCGAAGACGACTTCAATCCGGCGGTGTATCAACCACGAACCCGTGCGCTTCCTTCGCCGAGATCGAAGGACGCCCTGCACCCGTCGAAACCACCACCGGTCCAGACTATTCGCAATTACAACAAGGTCAACGACGACGGATCCTTCACTTTCGGTTACGAGGCGGCGGACGGTTCATTCAAGGAGGAGACTCGAGGAACCGATTGCGTGGTGCGCGGTAAATACGGCTATATCGATCCGGACGGCAACAAGAGAGAATTCACGTACGTTTCCGGCAACCCTTGCGACCCGAACGCGCCAAAGGATGACGAGGACGATTTGTCCGAGAAGCAAGAGGAAGAGGATGTGAACGCGCCGGCGAACTATCCGTCGGTAAGACCGGTACCAAGGCCGGTTCGACCGACCTATCAGCAACCGACCACCCGAGCACCGCCAACCACGATCTTCCAAACAGAGTATCAACTGGACGACGATGCTAGCCAAGAATTGGGCGAAGGCGACTACGTGAAACCGTCGCAATTGAGGGGAGGTGGCGCCTATCGAACGCCCCAGCAACAAGCCTATGTTCAAGTGACACCGTCGACGGCTCTGTACGAGCCATCGCCAACGCCCAGCCCTAATCTCTACAGATTGGCCTCCCCGACTACGCAATATCAGACGACAGCGTCGCCCGTTCCTCGCAACCAGCCTACGATATCCTCGACGGCCTATCAGACCCTGGAACCAACGACCCGGCGTCCAGTAACGCGTCATCCGAAGCCACAATCGGTTGCGATCACTCCCCGACCCCATGTCGCCCAGGTAGCGGCACAGTACGTTTCCCCGAGTAGCACCGAGCGCGCAGCGTTAGCGTATACCCGACCCTCGGCCGTCACTGTATCGCCCAATCTACGCACCACGACACTAGCTAGCGCATCTCACCTTGACTTTGCCGCCGAGCTCGAGCGTTACGTGAACACCGTTGGCGTGCCCGCCAGTCCCAAGCACCACCACGCGCAATCGTCTTCCCAACCATCGAAAGCTAAAGCACCTGTAGCCGCCGCAGATCCCATCTACCAGTCGGAGCTCGTGTACGATCCCTCAACCGGTCAGTACAATACCCAACTATATCAGACACTACCCCAAACCGTGGGTGACTTCACCCTAAGTCACAAACTCCAACCATTCGTAGCCCAGCCCCAGTCCTACCTTGGACTGCAGCAGTTGCAGCAGCTACAGCCCCAGCAGCCCCAGCGTCAGTCTCCGCTTTATAAGCAACCGGTTGCCCAGCAAGCTCAAACCGTTCCCGCTACTGCTGTCAACCAACCCCAGGAAGTACTGTACAGGAAACAACAGGCACAGCTACTGCAGCAATCGCAGCAACTGTACGCGCAGCAACAACGCCGCCAACAGCAGCAACAACAGCAACACCAACAACAACAACAACAACAACAGCCGGCACAAGCGCACAGGCTCCAGTTGCTCGAATCCCAGACGCAACCCCAGTCCTTCTACTATGTCGCACCCGCGAGGTCCTCCAACGGTGCACCCCTTACCGCAAGTCAAATCGATCACTACCTTCGAGCAAGCGCCGCTGGTTACTGATCGATGTTCCAATCGTGAGTCTTTTCTCAGTATACAATTCACAGGGACACCCTACTATCTTTTTATACCGTTCAAACGCGTCGCGTCGGTAGGCCCCTAGCGGCTATTGGCGATATATCTAGCGTGACTGTGTCGTCAACAACGAGTGCCAGGTCCGGAAAATTTCGTTGAACGTCACTCGAGAACGATCGAAATTTCACGGTTCGTTGGATTCAACGATGGGTCCACTCTCCGTGTCTCGCAAGAAGCCTCCTGGTAGCTAAAGTGTGTGACGTTAAAGTCTTGCCATTGGCTTCTTACGAGGCACTGAGAGTACTTGGTATTCGTGCATGCTGTTCTAGCGCATATCTAACGTAATTATAAAATATTTATATATATATACTCGAGTAACACGGAGGTGGAGAAGGGTGCCGTTCTTTTCAGAGATTGCGAATGTCATGCTAGACTCTGTTCCGTTTTTATGGATTACGTTCGGGAGGAATCGATTAAGAGAAATGGAAAATTCATTTGTATTTCAACGGCGCAGCAACGAAGGAGCTCCGCAAGGATAACGAGAGTGTCGGGCCCGATTTCTAGAGCATTTTTCCACTGTTTACGTTGAAAACGATTATCGTCGAGAGTGAAAGTCAATGACTTGACGCAACACTCGCGTACACGAGATACATTACCACGGCAATTTCTCATCGCGTCGATCCACACGGTAACATGCTATACCGCGCGGATTCCGCACGGACACACGCCAGAGTCCACACCCATACCACCGCCGGGAATATCCACCGTGTACACGCGAGCGTTTCAGACACGATCCCGGCCCACGTACACTCGGCTTATTTGATTACAAAACACAAATACGTAGGATCGAACCGGATAAACATTTGCTGTCGTAACGATGACGGTACGGTTTAATCGGACGGTGATAACTTTTCCCAGACACGCCGCTAATTAACGCTCCCGGGAAATTAATTAGAAAATGTATATACACAAGCGAGGTAGAACTTCTCGACTATTGCCGACCATCGACAGTGGTCGTAGTCCATGTGGTCACGGGTGCAATTTAGTTCTCTCGTGCTAATTATGACGTTATTATACAAATCTTTGTTTAATAAAATTTTGTACAATTTTAAACCGCGATAGAACCGATTGGATACATGAAACGACGTCCGCAAGAGAGGGCAGTCCGAAGGGTAACCTGACCACAGCAAGCGGTACTGCAGTTGAGTAAATTACTATTTTATTTCTAGCGTCCCGAATATCCGGGTCCGGGTTTGAAAAACCGATTCGAGTAATTCCGGCTGGATCACAGATTTGTCCGGACACACTTGATCTGCATAACGACCGAGATCAGAATTTGGATTCGGAAAGGGGGGTATCGGGAGCGGTATCGGCGTGTCGCAAGCGGGGGAAATTTTGCAAGCCGGCCTGAAGTACGGTCCGGGCCGTCCTTAGAAAAGTGACGGTAACTTTCATTGGCGTGGTCTCACCGTGCAGGGACATTCTACTCGACTCCGGGGAACTTTCTATTTGCATTCCCTGTCGCGAGTATGAGAATCGATTCGAATCTAATGCATCCTACGACTCGATCCTGTGGCGAGGCTAAGCACCGCGCGCACGTATGCCCGCGGAGATCCGTGGCGCGATCGTAAATCGAAAGGCGTGGACCGGCCGATCACACGAAACAGATTTCACACGCACCGAAAGGTCTGGCAAACGGCGGAGCACTATAAAGGTCTATTTAGTTCAGCCAGAGCGTCGCAGTTCAGAATTTCGGATGCCTGTGACTGTCCGCCCAGAAATTGAGGCGCTTCGAGAGGTTCGAAGTTGTGGAGTCCATACCTTTTTTCCTTATCCTTGAGCATTGGTGCACTGGCCGGGCCGGGCTAAACTAAATCGATCTTTAACCTCCGGTTTTCTCTAGTACACGATCGGCCTCCGATTGTCAAGTTTGTTGCATTACATACCCGGTCTGCGATTTTCGTGTGCACAAAAGATTGATTACCTGGAGGAATATTTTTTTAAAAAATTAGGGCCTCGCGATCGACACACCTGTGAATCTCGTAACTGAACATAATTGCGGATCCGGAGCAATACTTACCCACGAAACTAGAACTGAAGTCGGTGTCTCGAGGAAAAATTATACAACCCAATGTCGTCAGATGAGTCACGTGACCGGACCCCAGGCGGAACCGTGGGTACGCAAGTCCCAATCTGGCGACTACGATCCAACCTGTGAAGAATCGGCACGATCGCGAATAAAGATCGAATTCGTAGCCTTTCGTTGCCGGTACCATGCAGAAGTGTCGACGCGCACTTTGTCTACTCACATTGTAAATACTTCTTCGTTAGCATTATTGTTTAGCTACCTAGCAATTTGTAACGTTCACTACTGTGCCGGTAAGGAAAACGTTTCTTGCGTTTATAGTTGTTTTTATATTATTTGTAAACGTGATCAAAGAAAGATATATCGTAACGAACGCCGGTCTGTTGTTTCTTTCTTTCTGGTCACCTGGTTTCAGGAGCTTCTGCTGCGACACGAGGAAAGTAAAAGCGGAACGGTAAGTACGACGAGGACGCTCGATGCTGCTCTTCCGGGATCTTTTTTAACCATTCAATTGTGTGTTAATCATTCGAGAACAGGGTTTTCAGATGTTAAATAGTTCATTTTGTAAGACTTTCTCCCCCTAACAGTCGCGGCGAAACGTTTCTATGAATTTACATTTCCAAAGACCAATTGAAAAACGATCGGACAGGAAAGATTAGAACCTGCTTGGAGTATGAAACGAAAGGTTTATTTTAATTGTAGCTATATAGTATAATTATTTGTCACCAAGCACCGTGGTCCCGTTGGAAACACCGGTTCTCATTCGATAACTGAAGTTAAATAATGTGGAACGTGGAATGGGCTTGGGGATGGGTGACCGACTAGTAAAAACCCAGGAAGTGACCCTCAGATGTTTTTTCACGTGTTGTTGGCAAAAGGTGGTTCGGAAGCTATCGTAATGAATTCGTAATATTCCCGCTGAAAATTAGGCTGAAATGAGGCGATAGGGAGAGTAGAGAGAAAGGGGAGATTGGTAAATGGATTTGATAATAGTGAGGGGACCAAATAATCATATACAGTATAATAATTTGGCAATTTGGCAAAGCTGTTTCAGTCCGATCTGAAGGGAGTTGAAGCAGATTTGTTTAGAAACGACCATGAATGATATCCTGCCATCTTGTGGGCAATGGCATTATTCTGTAGGTACGGAACTTTCGTGGATAAAAAATTCAAAGTTTTAGGCTTTTCGAACCTGGACAGAATTCAGAGTAGAATTTAAAATAGAATCGTTCGTCGACTTGAAACGTTCGCAGACACGTAATTATGAAGAAACAAAGTCAACCAGTTCTTTTTCTGACAACATTACATTTTCTGTTCGTGCCCGACTGTAGTTAGACGCACACGACAACCGTTTCCGTAAAAAGAAATTAGAAAAGTCAGGAAGTACGTCTCTGGTGTGCAAACCTGATTACATCACCAGAGATCAGCGTTATACAGTCGCTTTTCACTGATCGCTTCCTAATCGGTGGATGCATGTAACCCGTTTTGCCCAATTACGAACAATAATCAAGAAGAAACTGCGTTTCGCTGGTAGATTGAACACAGAGTTCGCACCATGTGTTACTATAATTATGTACACCCTACTACACCAATATTTAAAAATGTTTATATACTTATAGAAGTACATATAGATGAACCGCGGACAAGTGTGCAACTAAAATTTTTATATCTGTTTGTCTGTAATTTTGAAATATATAAATTTTTAATTTAATAAAGAAACATATAAAATTTTTTTATTAGATGTTTAGAATTAAACAATGCTCAGAATACATTGAATGGAGCGGATATGCAATTCGTTACAAACAATTTCGCTTTTGTGGTAAAAGCGGGAATGCACCTGCATCGGTGAAAGCTGAAAACGGGTGGTTCTAGTTAGAGTGTTGAATCAAACCAGGCCAACTATATTCGATAAGGCGGACTGACAACCAGAGTATCATTTTTAGGCATCGATTTGACACACGATTGCGAAAGCTAATCGAGTGATATATGTGTGAAAGAAAATTTCAACATGAATGATAAATGTTCCTCGATCTTTGTTGTATTGTGCGTTCAGAAAAATGTATACTTCATCAATGGGACCTACGAAAGTGAAGAAATATGATGCCATCGACCAGGTCTTCGTCGATGCAACATGGTAAAAGTTATCTGAAGCACGCTATAATAAAGAATATAATTTTCTATACGATAAAGAAAAAAGAATAATTGTTTAACATAAACTTGAACTTCATTCGTTTTTCACAGCGACCTCAATCATCCAGCATGGTAGTGAAAGTAGCAACTCGCTTTCTAGTGCACTGTTTTACCGATCGACGATTACCGATTTCGCAGATTTGTCTGTGTCGATGTTAACAATTTTGATATTTCAAAAGAAACGAATGTCAAAGATTTAAACTTTCTATATACTTTGTACAAAAACATCATACTTAATTTATGTTCGCCCGAGACTCATACCGATCGTCAATACATGGAATTTTCGGTCAATTGTTTGTTTATAATTGTTTAAAAATAACGTTGCTTTTATCCAGACTTTGGGAATTCTTTAGATGAAGGAGTTAATTAACAATGATTCCCTCTGCACGACGCTACATGCAATATCCTCCTTTTCAATCAAAGATTAAAATAACGACGCTCATTTCCTCTTTAAACATCTGACAAACGCGTGGAATGGATACAGACATAATTTTCTGATGCCAATGCCATCCGTATTTCTTTTTAACACATTCATAGCTAAGGAGCCAATAGAACAATTCGCGAAATGATTCAATAATTGAGTCAATTACGCAACTTTCTAAAATAAGACAGTGAGCACGCAAATAACTGTTGGATAGCTCGCGTGACTAATCATTTCGTTGCTTTGATTTTCCCTCATCGAGTATCGTTTCCACTGTCCCACAGTAATCGGTAGCACGCGTTCGATCACGTTCGAACGGTGGTATAGCCAAGGCGTTCTGTACCATCAATGAGTCATTAAGCGGTCGATATTTCATTAGAAATGATAAAATATGTATCGAGTGTGGGAAAGGCTCTGCGCTGCGTAAACGGAGTTACTAGCAGAATTACGCTTGTCACCTCTTCTAGGACTTCGAGGAATTTGTGAGATTTTCGCGGGACTTGGTAGATTTTCATGGTACTCCGAAAATTTTCTGACTACTGTTCAATCGTAAAAATATTCGAATAAAGTAACAAACTTAATTGCATAATATTATTTTATTAATAGTATATTAATAGTATATATTATATATATATATTATAATAATAATAAATAAGCAATTAATTTTTTTTAATTTAATTCGAACATTTAACATTATTTATAGTTTAAATGGGCCATCGAACAATAGTCAGAAAATTTTCGGAGTACCATGAAAATATACCAAATCCCGCAAAAATCCCACGATTTCCTCAAAGTCGTAGACGAAGGTAACGAGTGTAATTCTGCTAGTAACTTAGATCCTGCGAATGTTTCGAGGAACTTTTTCGGGATTTCGAAATGTTGAAAATGAAACGTGATTGTTTGATTCTCAGAGGAAGAATGCGAGTCGTTCCGTGGGTAATAATGTAGGCGTGCCGAACGAATCTACGCCGCTGTTGCGTTACAATTAACACCATGCTCGCTAATTTCTTCCGGAAAGCTGGATTCCACGCTGTAGATCTTTAAATATATACGCAGGTCTCACACTCCGGCCGCCAAGGTTCGAACCAACACGCTGCTATTATCCTGATCGATTAAATTGCACAAGAAACTGTATTTTTTCACAAGATCATTAAAATCGTTGCATCTTCGGGCTCGACGATCGGTGAGCAGCTTCCGCGAATAAAATTGATAAATTGTTTAAGTCAAAAGTGGAATGAAAAATAAAAATAATGAATTCTTAATGAATACTTTGAATGGCACGATTTCTTAGAAAGGAACAATTTGTTTTAGCATTGCGGGTCCCCTGTTCAGTTGGGCAACGCAGCCGCGTTAAAAATTATAAGTAACGTGTCGGAATCGCCGAAGAAAAACACGACACAACGGCCATTTGCGAGAAACGCGAGAACGGGGTATGCTGCGAAAGATATACAACCGATAGGTCCAACAGAAGGCGTATCAAGGTGGCATCAAAAAACCATGTACGAAACTCCGAGGAAATTGCATGATGTAATAATTGTCCTGTGGGAGTGTCTAGAATAGAACGAATACTACAATAAGAGTGTTGCACACTATGGGAACTATTGTTACAGATTTTACAGTCTACTACTGTTCTTGCCTGGCCGCGGACTCCCACGTGGCTTTCACTTGTGTCCCCGCAAAGTCCAAAACTTCGTGTTCCATTCTGTCGTCGCTACTTCCTCTTCATCTCTGCCAAGGAGACTTCCGTTCTTTCTCGTCGACCATTTTACTTTCATCGTAATCCACCGCTACCACTTTTAACATGTCAATCCTTTCTATTTCGTTCACGTACTACTCACATTCTCCAAGTCACCCCACACCTTTTGTCAGATTTATTATTACAAAATACCCCAAATTTTTTCACGTCGTGTAGCCACCATATTCCTCTACCAAAAATGGCCAAAATCTTCCACGAAAACTTCAGACACTATAACTGATTGAACTGGACGTGGTATTGGATATTGTGCCAGACGTGCACAATATTAAACCTTTGCTGCATAGTGTATCATATCCGATACAGTTAACAAATCTGGTGTCTAGTAAACTAATAATATGTTTTTATGTTGTTTTAATTTTTTTCAATACTTTTCCCTTAAATAAAACAAAAACTGACCTTCTTTCAATTTGTGTCATCCCAATTAGTAAGTGATATCAGAGTTGAGCAATAATCGATTAAAATTTTAATCATGATTGATTGATTAATGAGTACGATTAAAAAAAATCGTTGAAAAATCGTTGAAAAATCGATTGATGAAGTTGATCGTCAATCATTGATTAAACGAAGAAATCATCGGAAAATCGGAGACCGATTTAATCAATTGTTGAAGTTAATCACCGTCTATCCATAAATTATAATATGGAGGGAGAGGGAGACAGAAAGCGGATGGAGAATTGACAGTTAATGTTTAATCAATTATCCGAGTGAGGATTAATAATCGTTAATCGCAATTAAAGAATAAAGTAGAAATTTATCGACGATTAATTTTTTGCCCAATTCTGAGTAATATAGGTACACTATTGCACGCGTGTCGATAAAGAAATCGTTGTGCCAAAACGAGCATAATGCGGTAGCCAAATGATCGCCTAGAAACTAGTTCACCAAGAAATCCAAGATCTGCATATAGTTTCCATTTCCTTGGACTGGAATACTTTCTTGCCGTCTATTATACCTATAAAGGTTTCCGTAATGAACGTTTAGGGGCCATCACGGTTGAATGTGTGACGGGCAAGGAGTGTGGTCGCAGGACCTGGTGGAGAGGGTGGTGGATACCTGGAGTGTTGTCACTCTATATATAACAGCGAGCAGCACCCCACGCGATGCTAAGAACGTTCACCGCATCCGCGGTAACATGGTTTCCAGTTACAAGGTACTTACTCTTTCCAGCTCTCACGACTCGACGAGTTCACCGACGTGTGCCCTGTGCGATACTGATTCTCTCTAATTAAAAATCCGATGAGCCGCCTCGCCTAGCTTCCACTCGCAGAGCGAACCGCGGAGGACTTGTGCCGAAATTGTGATTACTATAGTGTAACGCTTTTGTGACAGTGCTATCGATCGATGGTGATGCTTCAGAAAATTCCCGTAAAACGTAGTGCAAAGTGATCCGAAGTGTTCCAACTATTTTCCCTTGCCCTTATAGACGAGATTACCTCGACAAGAATTCAAAATCTCGGGTGTCATTATTTTCGAATCGACCGTCAATTCAATATCCTCTATTCTTGCCAAACTAAAGCCTAGGCCTTCCTCTATCGGTGAAACATTATGTTGAAAGTCTTTCTCAGTTCAAATTTGGCGAGGTCCTCAGATTAAACAGATTGTTCATTCAGATGTTTGTGTAATTTTCCTGTAGATATCACCGCGGACTCCGAAGATGACGACATGGCTAATGGCAATTTTCTGTCTGGCGACTGCCGGTTGCTCAAACGTCACGGATCAGCAAACATCTGAGACGCATCACGACCAGCAGGTAGCGATCTTGAAAGCGATCAACAAAGTGAATGAAGACGGCTCTTACACGTACGGCTACGAGGCTGGCGATGGATCATTCAAGGTAACACGCTTCGCGGCTGCTGCACCGTTTCATGCAAAAGGCATGAAATGGGTGTAGACCGTTACTCAACACGAACGACTCATATTCTACGTAACCTCCTCTAAATATAGCTCGAGCACTTAGCTAGAACAGTGACAAATAGATCCATTAAACGCACTGGTTCCCATGATTACTCGAACGACTGTAATTCTCTGTAGAATACTCCGGCAACCTCTTTGCAGAATGCATATTTGCCAAGACCTCACGTACCCAAGTGATCTAACCCCTTGCCGTACTATTTTCTTCACAGTTACAGATTACATTTATTTGAAAATTTTCTTTACATCTGAAGAGAAACACGTAAGATTCATATTTGGTAGACTTTGTTAACATCTTCATGACGAGTCTGACTCGCGAAAATACGTCAAGGGGTTAAAGATTCTATCTAGAATAGTAGGTGCAAGCATGCAAACTGTTTTCTGAACGTAAGAAATGATTGTCAGGTCGAGAGTCGCGACGTGCTAGGCAACATCAAGGGTACGTTCGGTTTCGTCGACGCTGAGGGTGCAATAAAAACGGTGTCGTACTCCTCCTCTAACGGGACAGGATTTAAAGCAACCACCGTCTCGCCATTACAGGAACACGTGTCCGTCGTGCAGAGCATACCGCGCCTCAATCGCACCACAACGACGAAGAAGCCGACCATCGTGTACTCGTCGTCCACAGAGCCGACCACGAAGACATCGGTGGTACAGTCGATACCGCGAAACCGAAAAGCAACGACCACATCGACCACGACGACAACAACTACCACTACCGCGGCACCGAAATCGATTTTCAGCCATTACTTGAAGGTACCTGGAAAGAGCAGGCCACGGTTCGTGATCAATGGCCAGCAAAGACCTCTGGTGATCGAGGAGGAGGCTACAGAGGACGAAGACTCGCAGATCAATCGACCGAGCACCGAGGACAAGACCTCCACCTACAGGAGGATCATCTATGCCAAACGAACTAACGAGCAAAGGCTTCCGCCGATCACGGAGGACTTCGTCGAGAAGGAAGAAGAGGCTAAGGTAACGAGCGGAAACAACTTGAGGAGGCAGCTGCACGAAGAGACCACGAAGTCGAATCCCATCGTGGAGTCCAGCAGCGACGATCATTCCGACGTTTACGGTGGTTCTCTGTCCACGACGAGGCCTCTGTTCACCACGACCACCCCTCCGAGGGTCCTCCAACGCGTCTCGCCTAATCGCATTGATAGACCGAAGATGTACATAAACAGAGAGAATCTCGGCCCAGCGAGATTCGAGAACGTCAAGTACGACAGTTCCCGAGCCTACGAGGCAGAGGCGAAAGCGACCCGAGACGAAGCTCGCGTTCCGGTGCGGGTACCCGAGAACAGAGACTTCATCCGACAGAGCACTGAGCCCGTCTACGTGAGACAACAGCCCGATCAGTTCCTGCGGGAACTGCCGGGAGGACGAATCCTTCTGCCGACACAGCCAAACATCGAGGAAGACCCGGCTTACAGACAGATTCCAATCAACAGAGTACTGCTGCGACCTCTGCCGAATCAGCAGCCAATCTACTCCACCACCACGGACGCGAATATCCACTATCTGACGGAGAATCCTCTGCCGGAGCAAGAAGAGGATCCAAGGGTCCCGGTGACGCCGGGGTACATTCGACCCAGACCGTTCCCAAGACCAGTCATCTATCCAGAACCCGACCAAAGACCCAGGCCAATTCTGAGACCTGTTCCCCAGCCGGTGACTCCGGCGATGGACGACAGAGAGTACTCTTCGACCCCAGAGTACCCGTACAGAGGCAGCACCATTGCTCTGCCCCCTGAACCACCGAATCCAATTGCTCCCCCTCTCAGTCGTCGCGATTTCCAAATGCTATTGAGACGATTGCTCGTCAGCCAATACGGCGTGCAGGCTCTGTCTTATCCGAAGACTTATCTAGAAGATGCTCTGTACGATCAGCAACCGTATCCCTCCTATCAGCCAGGCTACCAAGCACCCGCTCCCAGACCAGACATTGGCTACGATCAGCAACTAGCTGTTCAGTATGGCGACAGGGTACCCGTCCGACGTCCCGTTTATGCCAGAGCGTTGACTCCTGTCTACCAACCGCAACAGTACGAAGAGTACAACGACGGCAGGTACGCGAAAAGAGTTTACAGGCAAAAGTTCTATACCCAAGAGGTCGCCGATGACGGAGACGAGATCCTGCCGGCTCCCATCAGAGAGGCTCTCCTGCTGAGGATGCTGCAACTCGCCATCAACTCCGAGCGCACTCCCATGATGACCACCCCGATCATGACTACCACCACGCCCGCCTCCAGATACAGAAAGACTGGTCCTATCAGGAGCGTACAGATCATCACCGGCGACGACGAGGACAAGGACGATATGAAAAAGAAGATGTAACGGTCAGGCTTTGCTGATAAAATTTGTTACTATTTTATCGCGAGAGATTGTTCAGTTCGCGAAGATCGGGATTCGGTCAAGTAACTCTGGAGACTATTATATTTATATTTCGGCTTCATAGATAAGACAGGCACAATAAAAGTATAGTACAAGATATCTAGCTCTAAAATTACAATACGAATTATGCGGTGTCTGTAGAGCTATTGTTCCGTAATGAGGCGACGTTAGTTGAACCGTTCCATATAGTGAAAGTAGGTATTATGTAGAGCGTTGTGGCACGCGTGTCAACATTGTTCAATTACGAGAGAAGGCATTCCACGTTCCGTAGGATTTAACCGAATAACATCGACACGTATTATTTATTGTAGCTGGATTCGTACCGAGTGATTTGCGAGATAGAAAAACAACAAGGTCATTTGTGATTTAATATTTACAATAAATCTTGAGAACGACGAGAAATCAGAACGTTTGTTTACATCGTCGTTTATATCGTTGCATTCTTTGAATGTAGAACTTTTTACTGTGTGTAATATTTTCTTCTATGTACAAGTCTAACTGAGCTGTTTAGATATTCTGGTTCTTGCGGATCACCCGGTCTATGCATTTTCGATCCGCTGAATTTATTTATTTTCACTCTGCACTATTTTCTCCCATCTCAAAAAGGAACGATCGGTGTAGACGAGTTTAGACACACAGCTGGTGGACGATAGTACAAACCAGAGACCGTATATCCATTCAGTGGGAAATATCACACGGAATATCGTGGGAAGAGGGGAGATATAAAGTTGATACACAATCGCAGCGACACGGTTTTCACGAAATCCGGTGGAATCGTCAGCGAAACGAATCGCCTTCTCCGAAAGGGAAATGTCCTATGTACGTATCCGTGGAACGATTTTCCGCACGACAACTTTCAAGTATCTCGCAACGCTCGGTTTTTGCTGTCGAAGACAGATCGTCGCTGCCTTCAAGTCGTTCCGACGCGAGAGCAATTATTACCTAGAAGTATATATGGTCAGGCAAGTGCGTTGATCTTGCATACACATAGCTGCGTCACACCGTGTCACGTTTCGTTACGATCGACAAGAAACGCTCGTTCAGCCCCATTTTCGAAGGGTCCAAGTGCTCCAACGAATTCTCGTGAGAACATTCGATAGGACTTCTAAAGAAAGTCATCCGTGAAAAGTTTCAAGTCGGTTTAACGGATTATTCTTGCTGTTGTGCTCAATAAAAAATATAACGAAAAACTTTATGAACGTTCTACCGAATGGCAAACGCGACAGTGAATGATTTCAGAAGTTATGGTTGAAAAATCAATTTTTTTTAAAATATGTAAGCATCAAATTGCCAATTTTATATTGAAGTTTTCAAAGTACCGACATTCTCGCGTATTTATTACATTCTCGTGTTTAGACGTGCTCGGTAAATCTGGAATGTCGAATGGAAAGATGTCACGGCGGGAAATCCCGAAAATCAGTGGAAACGAGCACTTCTAGTCGGTCTCTGGCGTAGACTTTCCAAAGATGACCCAGTAGAGTAACCACTAGAGCACTGAGCAAAAGTACTTTAGGTTTAGCGTCGAGGTGGCATGATGCGTTCACTGTTATCGCCGATAATTTTCGTTCGAACAATCCATTGACACCCAGCGATTTCGTTGGAGGGTCCTCCTATTTAAAAAATGATATCATTGAATGTATCCAGCTAGGCCACAGCGTCGTCCTCTGGGCTTTGATTCATTGTAAATATAACCTCATGCGAACAACTAGTGTAACATATGTATCGAAATAAAACGAGACAGATGGTAGACAACCGTGATGTGAGAATTCATTTCGCAAGCCTCTGAGAGCCAGCTGCTCCGAGAAAGAATAATAATATATCCACCGCGAGTAATTAACAACGTGGGTTGCAACATTTCGCAGTCGGATATTACGGACTTGTTAGGTGTCCCGTGTTTGTTAGCTGCTGCAGCCTAGACTTCGAGGGTGTAGAATGTGTAGGTTATGGGATTTCTCGCGTGGTTTCCACGTATTCAGTACCCGCCGCCTCTTGCCAAATCTCCTCCGGACAGAGGCTCTCTGTCTACTTGAGAAAGTTCTGCTTGTGCGAAGAAGAATCGCCGACGTTCGACTAGGGTTGCCAACCGTCTCGGTTCATAACAATACACTTCACTAATCATAACAAAATAATAATTATTATTATTACTACTATGTATACAAGAGGAGCACCGGACACGCATAATGATTAAAATTTCAGAAACATTAAAAAACACGTACATAGAGAAAATGTCCTCGGAAAACTAAATCCCAAGAAAAACATCCTGTAAACGGGAACCAAATTTTCTATGCCAGTAAAAAGGTGTGAGATCAAACAAAATACGGCCAAGTTCGTTAACTTAGAAATACCTGTTGCAATACTGAAAAAAAGCATTTGTAAAAATTAGTTTAAAAGAACGCTATTTAATTTTTAAAAAGTTACATGGAAGACTAAATTATTCAAACTTGGCCGTTACTTTTTAAACCAATGGCTATAAAAGGTATTAGGTAGCGGCCAAGTTTCAATAATTTAGCCCTCCATGTAACTTTTTGAAAATTAAATAACTTTCTTTTGCAACAGGTATTTCTATGATCTCACAACTTTTTACGACCATAGAAAACTTGGTTCCTGTTTACAGGATGTTTTCTTGAGATTTCATCGATTTTTGTTCATTGTTTTTTTCATCAGAATTTTTTGCGACTTCGAAGCTAATAAAACGTATACTTATGTATGTTATGCTGCTATGTTCTATCCTACGTACCTATTTCGTAATGGTTTTTTTTTCAATACAACCCCTTTAAGGTGTAAAATTTCAAAGTTTGATAATTATTCCTTCGATGGTTTGTTATGGTGGACCTATGTACCAAATTTTAAGCTTGTAGGTCAATGGTAAGTACCCAATAGGTTTTGATGATATGTCAGTCAGTCAGTCAGTGAGAAATTTAGCGAGTTTTGAGGTCCTATATCTCGGAACCTACTAATGTTGGAAGATTAATGTTTTGCCAATATTGAGACATGATAGCATTTAAAGAGAGTACGAAATTAAATCTCTCCATCTGCCTCCAGTTCCGAGTTTCAAGCCTCTAAAAAATGGCTAAGTTGTTTCGTGTAAAAGGAGGTAGTGCAAGAACTTGGCTGGTGGGAGTAGTAAATGCTACGGGCGCCGCGCTCGCAGCAGAAAATTTACCTAAAATTTGGTCGATATCGTTCCCAAATATTTTTGCTAAACAAAAGGTCATTTATCGTAATTTATTATATTATCGTGCAAAACATAGGACCCCCTGGTAACATTTGCTACGAGCACCGCGCTGGCTTAATTCGACACTGAAGTTATGTCAAGTTTCCCAGTTTCTGGTCAATACGTCCCGGAATTGTCTAGGAAAAAGTTGGCAATCCAGCTCGCAACGGCTCAATTTATCTAAATGTGAACGAAAACTAAATAGCAATCTCTGATAAACGGTGTCTCGTTCGTCGTGTTCGATTCAGTGTGCGCGATTCTTTGGGAATAAAGAGCATTTCCTCTGTTCGAAAGTAAAAGTCGCACCGGATGAAACAATATTATCGCGGGACAAGCGACCTTTTAATTTTTCGCTGAGAGCCGGACGTATACGTGAATGGTTGTCATTAACCGACAGAAGTATTTGCCAACTGGACTTGTTGTTCGTACGCAATCCGTGACTTCCGGTAAGCTGGGAACGCGCCAATGGCGTGCGTTCTACCGATGCGATACGGGAGTCGCTCGTCTAATTAGAACAGTCGTTATTTTCGACGACTTTCGTTCGCTGACGAGGAAAGTAAAAGACAGGGAGTTCATTGTCTCGCAGAATATACAAGTCTCACAGTCCTCGAGGCATACGGAAGAAAGTAGATCCGCGGTCTTGATAAAGATCCCGAGTTCAGGTAATGATCATACTAATGCAGGAAAAAATTATTCGCTTTACACTTTGTAAACACTCGAGTACAATCTAGTACAGGTTGATGGAATATGTATGCAGAACACCGCACTCAGACAGAACATTATACATATTCAACATCATATACAAATTGCTTCAAAGACGGAGACAAAAACTCACCAGGTGCCACCGTTCGAAATAAAGAGGAACGATTTGTATCAATAAGTTACCTTTACGTTTATTCCTATTTCTCTAGCTTTTAACAAATAATTATAACCTATGGAAAACAACCTATTCACATAATTGAAAAAGAAAACGTGGACGCCGAACCTCCCGATTAATTACTATGGGCAATTATCAAGTCAGCAGTATCCTCTCCCGATAATCCGCTCCAACTATATAAATAAAAGAGTACGAGTGTTAATTGGATGTTAACGAGATTTTCGAGTGGACCGACGCGGAACGAGGAACGTTTTTCACACTCTCGACGTCGTCATCTATTGGATAGGGACTGAAAGGCTCCGTTTGCACACCCACGTCCTCGTAATCGAGTTCCGAGGATTCCTGTTCGTAAATCGCGTCGTGACTTCGTGGTCGAGCGACCGAAGGAATCCATGGCTGCGGGGTGCCTTTGCCAAGAGCCAGGAAGACTGCCGCGGTCGTCAGCAAAACGACCGAAGCCACGCCGAAAACCAATCGCCACGAACCTGCGATCTGCAATGAAATTCGTCGAACCCTGTGTACATGTATTACACCACGCAAAATAAAAATCTTCTATCTGATTTTCAACCAACTAGAGTGACATAGAAATTGATTTTCTCTCTTAATATGTACAGTGAGATGAAATTAACTCTGCGAAACGCAAACCCTGAGAGGTCCCCCATATAGACTCTTTAAAAATGAGCAACTTGTATGTTTGATAACTCCTCAATTCAAGTGTTTTGGAATTCTTTACCCAAAATCAAATAAAAAAATTATATTCCCGATGTAAATACATGAAAGACCTCTCAAGTCGGTTGCGCGTATCAAAATGATTTTTTGATTGCGCGTTCCGCAGGGTTAATATGACAGCATTTTTAAATTCGACGAATGTTTGAAATTACACGTAACAATTTTTCGTATAAATGAATCCGATGTCCACTGATTATTGTCAGCTTACGTTCATCGCAATGTCCAGTACGTGGGAGCAACAAAGTGTGTCAAGTGTGACACCGGGGAGCGAGGATTAACGGATTAACGGATTAACTTACAGAACCGTGAATCGCCTGAGTGACAAAGTAATTCGCTGCTAGCAATCCGGCTGCCCCTAGAGTAGAGCACAATGCGCACGCGGCGGCTGCACAGGCCGGAGACTCTACAGGCGCAAGATCCGCAATCGCAGCTAGCGCACCAGCAGGCGCAGTGCCAGAGACAAGGAGTGCCGCTATTCCTAGCCACGCTGCCCCCAAAGCCTGGCAACCAGCGTAACCGGCAACGAACAGTAGAGCAGCCGGGATGAAGTGAGCTATCAATCGATTAGCAGACGTTAACGAATCAAATATACAAAGCTTGGCAGAATTTTTCCGATCGGAGACATTAATAAGGATTTTCGAGAAAATATTCACAATGTAGAAGTATAAAAAGTATTACTTTACGCAGTTGAAACTGATGGGAAATGAAAGGGGCTTACTGAAGAATAAAAAATAACAAAATAACATGAGCACCTATTTATTGTAAAAAAAATTCGGGAAAATAAACAAAATGTTATACGGAACAAAAGTTTCCGATTAATAGAACTGCTGGAAGAAAGTTTCCGATACGATTTACACTGTCCAACACCTTTGTGCAACAATTACTGTTGGATGATTCTTATAGAATATTTCGCGCTGATTTTGATTCTGTTCGTAATTTAATTTTTCTCCTAGATGCACAGTTTTTAAGCAATTTAATTTGAAAAAGAAAATATATTTTTCAATTTTAAACAAATATTGTGGTGTTATTATAAAAGATATTGCATTGTTTTTTGCATCAATAGATTCTAGAGACCGGTATTTTCCCAAATACCGTGATATCCACAGTATTAATACATTATGAATATTTAAATATGTTCAAACAATAGTTAAAGATAGAGAGACAACATTCCTACACCAATTTGCGAGGATATTTTTCAGATTATATTAAAAAATAAGGACCCAGCGGAAAACCGAACTATTGATCGATTTCAAAAATCGTTTACAATGTTCTTTTAAAATTGAAAAGTATATTTTCTTTTTCAAATTAATTTTCTTAAAAACTGTGCATCTAGAGGAAAAATTAAGGGCAGATTCGGAATCGGCGCAAAATACTCTATAAGAATCACCCAACAGTAATTGTTGAATAAAGTTGGTGTTGGACAGTGTAAATATCGAATCGGAAACTTTCTTCCAGCAGTTCTATTAATCGGAAACTCTTGTCCTGTATAACATGTTGTTTATTTTCTCGTTTCTTTGTTATAATAAATGGATGCTTATGTTATTTTCTTGTTTTTCATTCTACAATAAGCCCCTTTTCATTTCCCATCAGGTCTAACTCCACAAAGTAATATTTTATATTTGTTTACTGTGAATGTTTTCTCGAAAATCGGTATCATTGGCTCCGATCGGAAACATTGTGCCAGGGGTTGTGTGTTTGTTCTTAGAAATACACACCTGTATAAACGACTAACTTTCTCGCAGTGGTCGTAGAGACGATTTTCGACTCGCGCACGTGGTCTACGAGCAGACCGCATGTCAACGCGGCCATGAAATGTCCGATATGAGGTAACGTTGTCAACACGGAATCCTGAAAGTATGGAAAATATCGGAAGCTTTCGTGCTATAGTTCGTCAAGTGTTTGGAAGCCTACGTTAGCTGTAGAAAATCCGTAGATAAGTTTTAGGTACTTCGTCATCCCAAGAGCAAGGGTTGCATCGCCCCATTGATTACCCATCGTGGCCACTGCAGACGCCCATACAGGTACCGAGCGCAGTAATTTCCCCCATGGAATAACAGCAGCCTGTTTCATCATGAATGTTCTAGACAAAATTCGAGGACTTCATTTCTGAGATTGATCTGTGCTTACGTTCGTGTCGTGCTGGTAGGACTTCGGCGTGTCTTTAACGAACCGGCCGAAGGCGAAGTACCAGCATAACGCGATGATGACGAGTCCATAGCAGAGGGAATCTCTGCCGAAACTACGGACCACAGCTGTTCCCAGCCACCCAGTTAGACAGTATCCGACGCTAACAGCTACCAAGACAATCGTTCATTGAAATACCATCGAAAACTGACTGAAGTAACTGACTGACTGACTGTAAGCTACTTTGGAGACATACCAGCGTAACAGCTGAAGTACCAGCTTCTGTGAGTGCTCTTAAACCAGGTCATGGCGAGCATGTGAGCCGCGGGCATGGTGGCACCCTTGAAAATCAAATTCGATTTCAATGTGGCGAAGGAATTGAGATAAGCAAGATGTCATTCTTACGGTACACAATCCCTGAAACAGACGAAGTGCCACGTGGGACGGACCCCTCCACGCGGCTGGCACCAGTAAGGAGGCTAAACAGGCGCTGAGGACTGCCCGAGAGAACACCATGGATGGTCCTGACCTGCCCCATACCAAGCATCCCCCTAGAATTGGTCCGGCCACTTGACCCCATAGAAATGCTTCCCTCATTATAGACTCCGTGCGTTCTTCCGGTGGTAGCTACAAGTGCCGTCATCAAAATTAAGTTGTTATTCAGACTGTAACTGTGTTTGAAAGTGCAATCTCGAAGGACGACCTTCCCAACTCGGGAGGAAACAAAAGACAAGTACCATTCGACACTATATTTTCAACTATGTAGAAGATTAATAGCGAATGAGATGGTGCTACGTCTAAGTGTGCTCAGAGTCACTTCTAGTTGTTATTAATATTACCTCTAAGAGTATCACTTCGAAATCCTCCGTTCGATTTCGACTGCTGACATTGACCAGCATGTCGCAGTGCCACGACGTGTCGATGATGGCATGATTGTCTTTCTGATTGGCGAGCAATGCTACCGAAGAGCTCACCTCTACTGCGCCGCATAGCGCAAATCCCACTGCAACCAGCGCAGCAACAATGTGTCGCGCTCGTACAGCGGCTGCGGAGTAAATAAAATGATATTTTTAACTTTGTACGCGGATCGAATACCGAGAAATTTGCTTCCTCGAAACAGGTGAACTGGTAGTCATATCCGATGTCTGTTGTTGTACACACATAGAACATCGTTCTGATAAGCTGCTCAAACAATAGGACAAAATTCTTGTGTTTAATTTTCTAGCTGTGAAATCGTTCGTAAAATGAATAGAAAGAAAATGTTTTCGATTTTAACCCGTAAACTAACAAATCACTTCCGGTAACGTAATAATTTCATTCGTCGAAGGAAACATTAACACACCTTTCAGAATATATTACCACCGAAGCACAATTAATTTGACGAAGAATACAATATTTCTTAATACAACGAACCTCGTACTTCTTTAGCAGCTTGCTTGATCTGTTCACTGCTAAGCTTCACTATCTGTACGCTGCCTCTCTTAACGAAGTCTGCCATTTCACGAAACACGAAAGAAGCAAACCCAACGAATGCATGTCTCTCTTATCAGCGATCTCGCTCGATTCTATGCCTATTATCTCTTTCGTACCCCGTTCAACACGGGCGACCTCGACTTTGGTTCTCTCAGACGTTACACAAATAATGATACTTAAAACAACGACTAGGCGATAAGATTTTTCATCCATTTTCACTGTGACGGGTATCGTTGCGCGATGTAACCGCACGTGTTTGCTTCACAATGAAACACAATTATGATATTGAATTTGTTTTTATATCTCCACAACGACACGTAGGGTCACGTAGGGACGCACAGAGGAACCGCAATCCTACAGCTTCTTAAACATTGACACATTTCTCGAGGCAATGGAAAGCTATTTTGAATTTCAAGTTATTTCGAGAAAAAAAAACAAATAATCGCTCACCTTTCATTTCACGTGCCGCATGTCTCAACTGGACACTGCCACGTTTAAGACGAACGAGCGCCGCCATTGCGATCAAGCCTGACCATAAACGATAAAACGTTCCGCTGCATCGAAACAATACGTTGCACACATTTTGCGGTGAGTTTAGCCGGTTGTTCACTGGCACCTCTGCACCACGGTACGGAGCTAATCTGACCGCGGCGAGTTGCACGAACCATACTGGTCATCTGCCGCTACGAGTGAATGGACATCTCTTAACGAGACTTGATACAATAAGTACCTATGCCGGGTCAGCCTTGAAGCACCGTTTCAGGTCTGCCGGCGATATTTTGTCACTTGTTCTACAAAACGATATCGTTGATTTCACCAGCGATAAGAACTCTGATTACCATGATAACTTCGCGCGTTTCCGTGCTTCCAAAAAATTATACAATGTACTCCGTAACGTTCAATTACTGCGTTAGAATTTATCGCGTCTCGCTTTCTCTATGTATTTATGGAAATATTTTTCGTTGTTCTATGCGACATCGAACGATAAGTACAGTATCCACTGGCTGTCGTTTCTATATTTACTATTTACATGAAATATAAATATATAATAAAAATAAAACGGAACACGTCATTAGAAATAATTGTTCACTCGATCTGTACTTGAAACAAACTCGCGAGTGGACCATTTTCTCGCGACTCAAATCTACAAAATACGTGTTGAACGTATCGATAAATCAAACGCGATCAGTGTATTATTATTCGCGAAGTTAATTTGATAAATACACAATATGAAAAACTCCCGTGCACTTTCGTATTTCTTTCTACGTCAATTTAAATGAAAACGCGATAGCGTAATCGGGCTGCGAGTACTCAGGGGAGTCGGTATCAGGGTGCAGTGTAACAATAAATAAATGCAACTTTAACCGGTAGAATTTTCTGCCACTTGCATATTGGAAAAGTCTACATTAAGCATTGGTGGACTGGCCGGACGGCGCCGGATCTGGCTAAACTGAATGGACCTTAACTACTTATTCTACTACTACTGCTTCTACTACTACTACTACTACTACTACTACTACTACTTTTACAGGCAAATATAGTGATAAAACAGAAATGAAATGGCCTCGCATCTTCGGATGTATATGTAGATGGATTGTAGTTGCCCTCTGGAGTCGATAGTTTGTCGGGATCACTTCAGCATATAGCCTCTTCTTTTCTTCGGCGGTCCAACAAACGTCTGAAATCCTAAACGTACTCGCATCGAAGACGATCGACGACTTCCGAAATGAATCAGAAGTTTGGAGAGAAACCGATCGTTTCACTGGTGCGATTGAGCAGGTGCGCAACGTTTCGAGATTCGGAATTATCCCGTGCGTTCGCGTCCGCATCCGCGAAGAGCTAGGCGAGCACGAAAAGCCGAGCACGAGGCATCAATTCGAACGTCATGCCTCGTTCGATATAGCTTCGCGACAAAACTTCGATCTCTTCCAGTGACTGACAAACATGCGAATTGCAGCCTATCCGAAAGAGGAACCGATAGTCAGTCCCGGACTCTTCCTATTTAGAAACAACAATCACACAAAGAAGGTAAGCTACGTACCTACGTATCCCTATATTTAGAAAATATAGGAAATAATATATCATCTCATGTATCTTTCCTATATGGCTTCTACCCTCCTCCATTCCTCCCATCCCCATATCTCCACCCCGTACGCTATTGCAGGCCATACCAGCGCGTCAAAAAACTTATCCCTGAAATACCTCTTTCCCATTCTCCAAACACTCCCCATTACTGCTCTTCCCTTTCTCGTTCTTTCTTCTATTTGTCTTTCTAGTCTTCCGTTGTTTTTAAATATTTATCCCAGATACTTTACTTCCTCTACCTCTTCCACTTCTCCCCTCTCCATCTCCATGTCCTTTTCTCTTTCTTTCTTCTCTCAAACCTCACTATTTTTGTCTTTTCCCTGTTTACCTCCAATCCTTTCTCCCTGATGTAGCCCCTAAATGTGCTATTCCACTTTCTTCTTTTGCCAATAGCACCAGGTCATCTGCATATTGCAAAGTGTATATCTTTTTCCCCTTATCTCTACCCCTCCCTTCCCTCTCTTCTTCATTCTCTCTTCTCGGTCTGCCCTGAATAATATAAATAGTTTCGCGCTTAGCGGGCACCCCTGCCTAACACCTCTGCTCACCCAGAATTTTCTCCTGTCTCTCCTCTATTCACACTGTCGAATGCTGCCTTTAAATCAACAAAGCATCCAATCAGTTTTCCTTTTTTCTCTGTAAGTTCCCTGTTGTTTATGTATTTAATATATATATATATATTTATTGTCTATTGTCCCCTTCTCTTTCCTGAATCCTGTCTGATTCTCCGGTACCATTTTCTTTGCTCCTGCCTCTTTCTTCAGTCTTTACTCTAGTATCACCGTGTATACTTCGTACAGTGTGTTCAGCAAAGTTACTCCTCTGTAGCAGTCTACTTTCTGGCCGTTCTCTTTCTTCATTATTGGTATAATTATCCCCGTCTTCCACTCTTCTGGCCATCCTCCTCCATTCCATATCTCGTTACATTCTTTCCACGCCTCTTTTCTCACATTCTCTGCTCCATATTTCCATACCTCATTCTCTAACCCATCTTCCCCTGCTGCTTTTCCTCCTTTTCATTTTTTAAATACTCTTTCTATTTCTTCCATCTTTATTCCTTGCTCTCCTTCCTCGCTCTTCTCTCTTTTGCCCCCGCCTATCACTTTTATTTCTACTCCTCCCAGCAATCCCATACAGTATTCCTTCCATTCTCTGCTCTTTATCTCACATTCCACACCTTTTCCCTTCCCTCCTCTCATCCTTCTTGAAAAGTCCCAGGCTTTTCCTTCCGTGTTTGCTTCCCTTCATCCTGCAATATCCTCTCTTTTTCCTGTTCCTTTTTCTCTTTACACATCTTTTTGTATTCCCTCTTCCTTCTTCTGTACATCTCGCTCGCTTCCTTTTCCTTTCTCCACCTTCTTAACACCTTTTCAGTTCCTTCTTACTCTCCGTGCATTCTCTGTCCCACCAGCTTCTCCTTTTCTTCGTTTTGCTAACATTCTTCTTTCTTATTTCTTCCTTTATTTCCGTGAACTTCTTTACCAATTCTCCTACTCTTTCCCCTATACTCCCCCTGATATTTTTATTTTTTCAGTTCGTATTCTAAAATCTTCCTTTGCTTCTCCACACCACTCTATCTTCATGTGTCTCTTTCTCTCCTCACCGCTCTCCCCTTTTCCATCCTTTCTTCATGGTGATAACTATCGGCATGTGATCGGAATCTACCATCTCTTCTATTACCATGTTCTCTATTCCCTCTCTCGTCCTTTCATCCCCTATCACGTAGTCTACTGCTCTTCCTCTCTGTCCTATATAAGTGTATTCTCCTCTCTCGTCAATAAGTAAACAATTCAATTTGAATATAACATCAAAATTAATATGAACGGAAATTAAACAAACTTGATTTCTATCACACGACACAAATCGAATGCAATTGACCATTACGACACAAGAGAAACTCCGAAATAATAAGAAACAAATCATTTAAATTGAATATTTATACATTGTTCACTAATTCTTTGAAAAAAAATGATCAACAACACAGTAATATTGAAAAGACAATGAACAAGTAACTTACGCTCATGTATTCCTCTGTTGGAAGAATGTACGGCACGACGTTGCGTCTTGATTTCGATTTTTGAATAGTATCGATAGCATCGATCTGGACCAGCAAATATGTTCTTTCATTCGATTGTACCTTTTCCCTCCAAACCTATAACAGAAACAACAAATTCGTTCATTTCAATTGAAATCACGTAGAAAATCAATCAATATTAACAACAAATAAATAATTCAATTGGAATATAAAGCCAAAATTAGTTTTAACGAAAATTTAAGAAACTAGATACAAGATTAAATTATCGCGAGAAAGTAATACGATTTGAGAATAAATTGATGTCAATAAAAAATAAATAACTCGCTTGAATACATAATTGATTTTTACAAATTGTTCAGCGTTGACCGACGGTCAGATTCGCCTGAGGCCGGAACCGCTCAGATATGAGCGCTCGAGGAAAAGGTGAGGTGGAAGGCGTCGATTTATTGAGATCGAACTGATATCTTACACTACGTTTATTATCAATTTAATTTAGTTCGGTTTTCGACCTGGAATTATTAAACGAAAGCGGAGATCTTGAAGCGTGCTCGCCGCTGTCCTTTTTGTGCGACGGACGATCTTTAGTGGTCCTAGTCTAGAACTACCGTGAGCGGAGAATCTTGACCGCGAACGATCGGAATATCTTCTTGTGGGGCAGGCACGCAATGCGACGCGATGAAAAATCTAACTGTTGGTCGAGGAAACGCACGAGCTGGTCGTTTGTGTAAAATACGCAGCGATTGTCGTAACCGAAATGAATCTAATCAGAATACAATACTTTAACTCGAGCAAAAGATGAGAACGCAGCCGTATGTAGAACTGAAAAGTCAGCCGCTCCGCCCAGGGAGGGCCTTTAAATATACAGCGAACAATCAGACGAAGTCGTACGTGATTGGCACGAAGATCGATCGCTTGATCTTTTCGAAGCTACGAAAACCGTTCGGAGTTCAAATTATGGACGGTTACCGGCAATATATACAAACACGGTCTACGCGGCCTCGAGTAGCGGCAACGCGTGTTGGTAAACATAATTGAAAAAGTGCCGTCTCCGACAGTTTTCACGCTGCTGGAATTTCCATAATTTGATTCCGAATCGTGAACACAAATTAAGGAACATAAGCTTGATTTCCATCGAATGAAGAAATACGGAAACCCAAAACGGAACTCAACATGCAACCGTTCTTGCTTTGTGTCTTATATTTTCTGCATCTCGGTTATGAAATACTTGGTTTCCTAGGTCAGGAGGGTGTGGCTCCCGTATTTATGTCTGTTCACTTTAACTTTCAGGATTGGAATAAGCCAACGGTCCTAAATATACTGTCATTGATGGTGACAAGTGTAACTGTAACATGTACAAAAATCGACTACCCCCCTCCACTACGAGGTATACCGGGCGAGGGTCAAAGAAGTGTAGAATGTAAACATGCCACAAAATCCGGTACCGGGTCCGGATTATCGGTGAGAACCTCGTTTATTTTTCATTAATTTTTTATGGCACTTCCATCAATTTATTTGTGGCATCTTTCTACGATTGAAATGACACTAAATATAATTTCAAGTGTATTTAATGGTTTAATTGACGGTATGCAATAAGTGATCATTATATACGTAAGAAAATGTTTTTTTTTGTAATTATTATTTAACGACGCTTTTTGAATTCTTATGTGAGAATTATTTCGCGACGGGACCTACAATTTAGAATACAGGTGGGTTCCGAACCACCTTGGGCACCATAGTATTTAGATGGCACATGGAATATTTCCAGAGGTACCGAGGCATAACATTAAAAAAATCAATAACTCTCCTCCTTCAAATCTTATCACATGAGATACCTCAATTTGTAATTGAAAAATATTGAATAAACGAGCATTACATCCTTACAATTACTTTTCTATATATGTGAAAGTTCTATCTATGAATCGCGATCTGTGGGAACAGAAATATGTTCAATAGCAGACTAACGTTGACGTGACATTCTATGCTGAATAAGACAGTTCGAGAGAGAATCAAGTGGATGAATTAATATAATATAATTGTTCAAGCAAAGATGAGAAATTTTGTATTGTAATATACATATAACAAAATTATTTGTAAAAATTACAATTTTTTAGGACGTTAGGAATTGTCCCATAAAGCTGACATTCTTTAATAATAACTCGTCGATGGTTGTACCCCTCTCTCTCTCTCTCTCTCTAGCCTGATATTTTACGAATGAAACTCATGGCACAATAAAAACGATTCTGAGAGCACCGCACGCGGTTCTTGTATTTTTGTATCGCGATAGTTCATAAACAACACAAATCACGAACTCTTTCTAAACTTTTAAACATATTATTATGAAACCATTGTACGAAACAGTTTATTCAGGGTTAACCAAATGAAATATTATAAGCTGTTTTCTCAGAATCTGAAAAAAATATCCACTCTTTACTTTCTCCACGATTTGTAGCAGGAACATAGATATGTACGGTTTTGTTGTGACAGCGTCGATGATGCTGAACTGTGCTGAACGTAGAAAAGACACACGCGTAAACACGGATCGTCCGCGCCCGGCCGAAAACTTCTTGCATATACACACATACGACCATCGGTAACAATCGTTAATGATCGGAGACAATCGTCACAAAGACAATGGACTCATTTCAATCACAGAAGACTAAATACGCAAAGGTGCGTTCAGGTTTTCCGAACTACCCTCGCGAACTTGTCAACTGGGTCGTTCATGATCGAGACGCGTTTCATCATTCGAAAGAAATCAAGGTTAATTACCATAATTTTTACGAAATTAATTCTGCATTCAAGCGAGCTATGTATTTAGTTATGATTGATTTAAACTTATTCTTTGGATGTGACGCTCATTTGTATTTGAATTCGTGTCGTTCTTTAATTTCCGTTGAGGATAATTTTAATTATCTATTCAAATTGAATTGTTTATTTGATATTAAATCTGATCGTATGCTATTATTTCTGACTATTTGCCTGTTCTCTATATTACAGATTCCGCGGAAATATCAGTTATCGATCGAAACATTGATGCTACATCTATGTATTCGAGAATCAATGTCCAGACGCCAACGGTCATTTCGAACATTCATCAGCAGCGGCGGACGTGTCAGCGTAAGTATCCGATGTTTTTTCAATAATATTGTGTTGTTGATCATCTCTTTTAAAAGAATTAGTGAATAATTAATAAATATTCAACTTGAACGATGTTTTTCTTATTAATTCGGAGTTTTTCGTATTTCGTAACGGTCAATTGCATTTGAAGTCGTTTCGTGCTGTAGAAGTCTAATTTCTCAAATTTTCGATAAAATTATTTTTGACTTTATATTTCAACTGTATTATTTATTTGTTGTTAATTTCGATTGATTTATTGTGTGTTTTCGATTGAAATTAACGAATTTGTTGTTTCTGTTACAGGTTTGGAGGGAAAAGAATCCATCAATCGAAAGAACATATATTGGTAGCCGAGATCGATACTATCAATGCTATTCGAAAATCAAGACGCAACGTCATGTGGTACATTGTTCAAGCAGGGGAAGACGTAAGCGTAAGTATCCATTGTCTTTTCAATTATACTGTGTTGTTGATTATCCTTTTTCAAAGAATTAGTGAACAATTAATAATTATCCAATTAGAATTATTTATTTCTTATTAATTCAGAGTTTCTCTTGTGTCGTCTCCTGTGACGATCAATGGTATTTGACCTTGTTTCGTGTTATAAAATTTTAGTTTCCTTAATTTCCGTTAAATTAATTTTGGCTTTATATTATAATTGAACTATTTATTTATTATTAATTGTGATTTACTCTCTGACTGTTTGTCGAGTGAAGTTAATGTATTTGTTCTTTCTATTACAGATTCCGAGGTTATTGACAACCGAGATCAATAAAAAAACAGTGTGACTAGGTAAGTTGAAGGGGCAGTTCTCGGAACGTGACGTTTCTGATAGTCAATCGATTAAGATTACATGTAATTATTCTTTCTGTTATAGAGCCTCAAGATATCAAATATTTCACCTGGATACCTTGATAACTCCGACCCCCAGGACTCTAACGCCAGGACTCTTCTCTTCCCACAGCAAGTAGTGAGCGCACAAACAATTGTCTTTCTTTATCATTAGATTTGATTAGTAGTTGCATGTGATTTGGACAAGTACAGTGACTGTGGAAAACGCTAGGCGTTGTGAATGCGTTGGAGAGTTTGTGTTTTACCATTTTCTAAATATAGGGATAGGTAGATAGGTAGCTTACCTTCTTTGTGTGATTGTTGTTTCTAAATAGGCAGGGCCGGGGCTGGCTACTGTTTTCTCTTTCGGGTAGGCCGCGATTCGCACGGTAGCCAGTCACTGGTAGAGCTCGAAGTTTCGTCTCGAAGCTAAATCGAATGAAGCATGACGTTGGATTTATGCTTCTTGCTCGATTCTTCGTGCTGGTTTATTAGCTTCTCGCGGACACAGACGCGAACACGCGCGGAATTAGGGTTTTCGAAACGCTGCGCACCAGATTAGCGATAGGCTTCTTTCAAGACTGGTAATTCGTCTCGAAAGTCGTTGATCGTTTTCACTCTGCGAGCACGTGTAAGGTTCTAGATGTTTGGCGGTCCGCCGAAGAGAAAGAAAAGGCTATATGCCGAAGAGGCCCCGACAAATTGTCGCTCAAGAGGGTAACTAACAATGGCCTCGCATTTTCGGATGCGAAGTCATTTTTTGCTTACTGCCATATCACTGTACTTGTTTATAGAAATTGTGAAAGTAGATTTTGTTGTACATATGGGCAGGCCTCGCCGCCCCAACAATCAGCGGAGATGGGCACGTCCGCGATTAAAATAGCGTTGCAATAAAATTCATGCGTCAAGCATTAATTATTCTTGAACAGAGATGGAAATTAATGTTGAAAACAAAACAAACGCGATTCAAATTAAATATCATTTTGATTGTTTCTCGAATATTTGAGTAATTGTAATTTTATAATAGTTTAAAGATTTCATTATTATTTTGTATAAAATGTAAAGTAGCCTTTTGGATCTCTGTTCGTTGAATTAGCGTTGCGCAGTCAAAGTATCGCGTTTGCATTATTCGAGTCTTTCGACATTTCAGGCGCCCATGCTGCAGCTGTAACGACTCGCTGTCGGGTGTGGTGTAGTCATTCGCGATTTTTAATAGTGTTGCGAAAAAATAATAACGGGTTGAATTAACGTAGCGTTTGTAAAAATCGAATTTGCTTAATTACCGTTTGTACAATGGCAAAGAGTGATCCTGGGGGAACCGGTCCTCTCCGCGAGTAGACTTTGCCGTTGTTAGTGCATGCCGCGAACTAATTAATTGACCACGAGACGCAAACTGCGTAAAGAATTAGCGTTGAGAGAATTTGTCGTCGCGATTGCCTTAGTGGCGTGAAAAATTACCAACGCGTTGTATCAAGGTGGGAATGAAGTACAAGCATATTGAAAAACGCACCGTAATAAGAGATATCAATTTGAATTACAATAAAATCGCGACATCGTAATAGATTAGTGAATAGAGGATCGACATTGTAGGGCCAGTCGCACAGGGTGCATACAAACATGGAAATTTCAGAGACTTTTTTTGGATATCCAAATATATTTGGATGTATGTTTAGAATTTTTGATACCGTAAAAATGTGGAACATGTGCCCACCGGGCCACTACGTAGAGTAGAAACGTATTGGTACGTTCCAAGGCCAAGTTTTGCCGCAAAGCAGTTAGCGCAAAATCACGGTGCACGTTTCCACGTTGAACTCCCCGCGGTGTGCCATAACACACGAATCGTTTGCCGTTCCAGCAATGGAACATTTAGTATTGGCGGTCCTCCTGGGAGGACACTGCACCTCGGCGATCGCCATAGCAGTAACGCCGGCCAGATGTTCGGGCCTTAGTATCACGTATTTCGACGGGACCTACTGTTTTTATGGTGGGTTCCGAACCACCTTTTGCCAACAACACGCGGCCAGAGCCCAGAAAAAGTCACCAGAATGGCGTATACTTTGTATACCCATGCGGTCACCCATCTTAGCTCGGACCGCGCCCAGCGCTGTTTAACTTCGGTGATCGCACGGGAACCGGTGTATTCAGCGAGGCCATGGTCGTTGACCCA
>CM052341.1:19863025-19878084 GCA_028455595.1 Lasioglossum vierecki | reverse complement strand
ATGTAATTCTTTAAAAATTAAATAGCGTTCTTTTAAACTAATTTTTATTTCTAAGCTAACGAACTTGGCCGTATTTTGTTTCATCTCGCAACTTTTTACGGCCATAGAAAACTTGGTTCCTGTTCACAAGATGTTTTTTGTTAGGATTGTATTCTCATTGGCAAGGTAAACGAAATTGTCGATCATTCTAATATTTTTATAATCTCATGATTTGAAAACAGTCTTCGTAAAAGTTAAAAATGAGATCATTTTTCTTCGTAACAATAAATATTTTTCCATGAATAACTGTTTATTAACGCGTATTGTTACGTTTGCCGTAGGCTGGCGACGATCGTGGAACTGGATTCATTGGAGATTTAACGGTTGGCCGACGCTACGCGGACGAAACGGTTTTTCGTCGCGTGATCGAATTTGAGAACCCCACCAATGTAATTCAATCCAGCATACTGAACCTGTCCGTCTCGAACGGTACGTTTTTGGGTTCGGATTCGGATTCAGAGACCACAAATTACAGACTTTTCTTGGCACGAGCTCGTGTTTTGACGAGAAAACGCCAAAATCTACGTGTCGATCATCCTAGGAATTCAGAATCCTTAGGAATCACCAGTCAAAAATGGTGAAAATCACTGACCTTTAAACACGCATAACATTTAAATTACCGAATGCCTAGAATTCGAACTAGGATTTTGGCATTTTCTCGTCAAAATCTGCGGGATAAATAACAAAAAGTCTAAAATGTGATGCCCCCTAAACCGAACAGCAGCCGCGATTGATCTTTGTACAAGATTTAGCAACGCGTGTTTTCGCAGGAGGAATCCATTACGTAAGCGCACGAAACAATCAAGGAAGTTTTGCCGTGGTTTGCGACAACCCATCAACCCTGGGACAATCCTCGGGCAGCATAAACCTACGAGTGCCACCTACTTCGACGTCTGTCCTAAGTTTGACCATCGCGTCGCATCTTTAACTCAATGGCTTACCATTCGTGCATCGAGTTTACTTAATCTAATTGTACTGTTCTTTTAATAAGTTCTAAGATCGTTTAAAGCGATTAAAGAAAGATAACGTATTCAGTAGAGCAAGGAAACGAAACAAGAAAAATAAAAAATTATATTCTCCGAAATGCCAACGATTTTTTTACTTCAATTAATTCATTTCTTTACACTGCTCTTATAATTATGAACGTGGTGCCAAACCGATGAAATCTGTGTCAAAATCTAATAACTTTCGATATAAATGTGAGAAAGCAATGATTTCTTTTTTCAATTAAAGCTGAAACTTGCAGAATATGGAATAATTATGGAAATTGTGGTTTTAATCTTAAAATAATTCGTGAAACTTCCACAATTCGGAAGTTTAAGAAGGAGGAAAATTTTTTTTGGAACATGCTATACATCATTTCCCGTAGACATCATTATCCCATATTTCCAAAAGTTTCAGCTTTAATTTTTTAAAAAATGGTCGCTCTATCTCATTTCTATCGAAAGTTCTTTGATTTTAACAGATTTCATCGGTTTGCCCCATTGTTCGCTGTACAGAATTCGCAATACGTTATTAACACTGCGTAATAACAACGTATATCCCTGAATGATTACATCAAATTCAATTCGCGATGGATGAGTACATTTGTATATTAAGAGTATGTATTGTTTTTTACATATAGCGAGAGAAGATTATGAGATAAGATTTAAAACTGATCAATGGAAACGTCGGGAGATATGTGACGGTGATACAGGGTGTTCCAAGTGCTGAAGATCCATGATATGCTATTGGATATGGGTGTCAATAAATGCACACTGGTATTTGTAAAATAAAACTTGTCTTTATTTCACGACGCGAGAGGAAGCTCTTTATCATATGAAGTCTCAGCTTCGACTGACTCTTAGAAGAAAAAATTGTTGGAACCCGAAAGGGAAACCAGGGTCCTCTCATATCTCTGGATTGTTTAGATGAGGCCCCACAGTTCAGCTCTTGAACTCTAGATTCTCATAATCGTATCATCGATACTTCTTAATCTCTTAATCTAGATCGTTGATTCATGCTTGACAACGAACGAAACGTTTATTATGCTGATAATTTATTAATAATCCAACATATGCTGATAAAATAAATTCAAATTCTCCATGGTCTCTCTCTCTCTCTCTCTTTTCGTCACTCTCCCTCCCTCTCTCTCTCTCTCTCTCTCTCTCTCTCTCTCTCTCTCTCTCTCTCTCTCTCTCTCTCTCTCTCTCTCTCGCGATTTGTCTATATAAGAGACGCACATATTATCAGCAGCATAGTCATAATCAAATCGGACATACAAAATGTCTCGCAGCATTTCCACAGTTTTCGTGGCCCTGGCTATCTCTCAGGGCGTTTTTTCCATCAATGTTGTCAATGTTGAACCGCACGGCACCATAAACTTGGAATTGACCAATCAGACCAGTCCAACTATTAAATTGGTGAGCAATCTTTCAAGATCCTATTTGTATGTATTGTGTCAGCGATCGTTAATTATTATTAATGTGTATGTGGTAGTTTGATGGTGAACGTGCAAGTGGGTTCATTGGAGATATGACGATGGGCAAACGTTTGCCAGACGACATTTCTGTCAACGAGGAGTACGAGCTTGAAAATCGGGGAAGCTATGTAATACACATTGAAATAAACCTGAAGGTTAATGTTCCAGGTAAATTTTCTTCTTACTATATGAACATTTCTATCATGGTGAATTGCATTAGATTTCTTTCATTTTGCGGCCACGCGCATGTAATCGATCAACAAATTGTACAAATGTGTTTTCCTCCACAGGAAAAAAAATTAATTATTTCAGTGCAACGAACAAAGCGGGCAGCACTGTCGCGTACTGCGGTGATGAATCAACTCTGGGGGGGTTTGAGGTAACGCTGAATGCAAGATGCCCACCTCACTCAAAGTCTAGGGTATTGTTCACCGCGGGAGTGTCGCATTCAAGCACATTAAAAGCCACCCAAGGTTTACTAATCCCTTTCACTCTCATTACCATGTTAGTCGCCAACTTTCATATGTAAAGGACCCAGTAAATAAAATTCTACGAATACCTTCACAATAATAACTATAAGAATCCATTGTTACATTTTTCAACTGGAGCCTTTTGACAATTTTCGAGCTGTCGAAATGAGTTCGTGTTTACCGTATAGCAGGGGTGCTAACCCCTCCACCATCCAGTGGAGATAGGTTAAGAGTAGGGCTGTGCGAGTACCTGCAAAATGCGAGCCGAGTAATAACCATAGCAGTTGATGCGACGTTAAATAAATAAATTGAAAAAGGCAGAGTCGACTCGCAATTTTTTTCATTGTTTTTGCGTAGAATTAAGTTGTACTAAGTGTGACTTCTTTTTGTATTTGTGAAAATGTGTGTCTACACACTAGTTAAGAGGTTACGCTCTTCAGATGAGTTCCGCAGATGGAAATGAGTCCGCTCTTACGATTCCGGGACACCTGAATCGTCGGAAGGGGGCTGTTGGGGTAGTTCATAATGTCAGCACTATCCGTGCGCACGAGATGGTAAATTGGTATTGGGGGTGCGAGAAGTGCACCCCTTCGTGGGATGGGCCTACTCCGGGGTCGGAGAACCCTCGCTTGCACCACCGAAAAGGTGACAGGCGATCGCGCACCGGAACTGACGAGCGACGGGGTCATCGAGAGGTCGAGTTGGCCTTGACCTTCCATCGGATGGACCACGGATGCTGGAAACACAGTTAGCACGTCACTGTGATTCCTTTTTGGGACAAGTTCAAGTGGGCTTCTCCCTCCTCAGGGTGTGGCTTATACAGGATGTACCGAATTTAAATGGCAAAACTTCAGGATTGTGTAGGGGACCGAAAACTAAGACAAAAAATTTTTAGAGATTTGCTCGTTTTTGCTTCGTTTTGGAGGAAGTTGCAAAAAAAGAAACAAAACAAGTTATTATTTGTTGCACTTATTTATTTACATTTTATTTACATTATCATCTATTTAATGTAGATATTGTTCAAAATGCTACCCCTTGTAGCAATGCAAGCATTACATCTAGATAAATGGCAGCTAAACATTGTTCTGGTGATATTTAGTGCACTGCATCTTTGATTCGATTTCTTAATTGCTTTCTTGAATTGATTGGCACCGTATAAACTTTCTTTAAAGGTTCCCCATACGAAGAAATCCATGAATGTCGTTAACTACATTAAATAGATGATAATGTAAACAAAATGTAAATAAACAAGTAAAAAAATGAAAACTTGTTTTGTTTCTTTTTTGCGATTATCTCCAAAACGAGCAAATCTTTAAAACACTTTTTGTCTTGGTTTTTCGTCTCCTACACGCCCCTCAAGTATTACCATTTAAATTCTAGACACCCTGTATAAAGACAACGGGAGGCCCAATTGCGTTCGGTTCGAGATCCTAGGTCTACCATGCAGAAAAGCGTAGGGACAGCCGTGAAGGTTTTAGTTGGTATGCCGCTTAGGGGTGAGCCCAACATAATCCTGTCCCTCTCCAGCGAGAGGGCGCGATATCCACAAGGCGGATTTTCCTTACGATAAAAGAAAAAGTGTTGCGTAACGCCAGCCTGCGTAAGAAATGTGGCTGCCCCTCCGCAATAATTGTACAACCATTTAAAAATCAACATTTTCTGAATCTACCATTATGGATTATTGTTTATTTTATAATTGAACATGATCTTTCAGGCAGTTCCGCTAATGAGACAAAAGAATGTTTTAAATTAAAATTAATCAACATTTAGCGGTATACATGTTTCAATAAAAAAAAAACCACGCGGCCGTTGGACAGAAATGAAACTTCTTGCAATCTAGTAATGAACGATCAAAAAAGAAAAGAGTATGGGAAATGTTATGAACTATGTCTCTTTCTTTACAATTTCACAATTTTCTACTTTCCAACTTTAAAATTGTACAATTTTGGCATTTCTCACATTCCTCACAATTCAAAACTTGAATTCTTCTTTTAAACTTGATATTTCACTCGATTTAAACTTGAAAATTTATTCAATTTAAATAGGAAATAACCTAACCCCAATGACCTTGAAATGTGAAGATCTAAAAAGTCGATTTTCTATTTTCGGGGTCATTACAACAACTTAGCTATAAATCGGGAAGTTAATTTACCTCATTACATTAAACTTGAAATTTCTTTCAAATTGAACTTGAAATTTCCGTTAATTTAAACTTGAAGTTTCCCCTACTTTAAATTTGACATCTCCCTCGATGTAAACTTGAAACCCTTAATTTAAACTTGAAGTTTCCTTCGATTTGAACTTGAAATTTCCCTAAATTATACAGTATCACAATTTTCTACTTTTCAATTTAAAAATTTGACAATTTTTCAATTTCAGCATTTCCCAGTCTTGCATTTTTCCTAATTTTACAATTTTTAACTGTAGAACTTTAGCATATTAAAAGTGAAAAAAAAGGAGTAAGCGTACAGGGTAGGGCACAGCTATGACTACTTTGAATATCTCTGTTGTTTGTAAAAATACTGAAAAATGTTATAAACAAGATTTGCACGGTACATAGGGGGACATGTCGTAACATAAACATTTTCTGCGTGAATGGATGTATGGAGATCATTTTAAAACACCTACTTTCTGTATCATGAATCGATAGACTATCGAATTCTGAGTAAAACTATATTGACCTCCATATATCCTAAATCGATAGTTAACGAGATAGTTAACGAGATATTATCGAAACAATTTTCTTTCTTCTTTGGATAATATCTCGTTAACTATTAGGTTTAGGACATACGAAGGTGAACACTTTTATACTCTAAATTTGATACTCTATCGATCTATGGTATAAAAAATAGGACATTCTATTTAAAAAAACATGGAGATGATTTTCAAATGTCCGAAGTACCTCCACTCGTAAAAAAACTATTATACCCATATTACGGCCCCTATTATTCCATGCAACTTTTGTTTGGAAAACTTTTCTGCTACTATCACACTTTTGGAGTTATTGTAGGTGGCTGTCTTCACTCTGTATAGGTCAGCTGCTTGCAATACGAAAACACGTAACGCACTGGCTTTACCCACCGCTCTCAATAGTGAGAAGACTGGGTATAAGGTGCAACCCCCACTTTTAACTGTTACGCTTTTTCGTGTCGCGAATTCCGTGACGCCAAACTTACATCCTGCCAAAAGAAGCTTCACTTAAAAAATGTTTCTTCTATAGGTGATCAAAGTCCCATTCAATTTCTAAAAATCAATATGTTTTGACTTCATACTATCGTAGTTGATGTCTACTAGATCGGTCGCACGGACCACTGAGCGGTAGGGGAAATATGAAATAGTTGATAATAGGGAAACCGGTACACTGGTAGTGGATGTCGTGAAATAGCGGCAATGTTGCCCAGCACATCGCTTTGTTTGTAACAGCCAGAGTCGACAGATGAGCGAAATTGACTCCAACTGAGGGAAAAACGTTGCCCCTTTTCTGTCAGCGTCACGCAATCCGTCCACGGCGGAAGCGTGGGGGAAATCGCGTTGTAGAAGGGCAAGGAAGAGTGGGGAGAGAAGTCTCAATCTAGCGATTCTGGTAACAGGTAAGTATACCGAACAAATGTGCCCATAATTATGAAAGTGGTTCAAAAGTCAAAATTGAAGGAAAATGAGTTTATCAGTTATTTCACATCACGTTACGTTAAACTGAATTGTCTGAATACTCTCAAATATGAACCGTTAAATAGTGCTTGTCATTTTAACATTACACGGAATTCATTTAGTGTTAATGTCCTTTTTCTTTAATCCTTCGCTGCATAGTGTATCACATCTGATATACTTGACAAATCTGGAGTATAATAAACTAAGAATGTGTTTTCGTATTATTCTAAATTGTGTTTATTTTTCTGAAAATATTGCTTGCATTTTTAAAAATATCTTTCCCATAAATAAAACACAAAAACTCACCTTTTTTTTAATTTTTCATCCCAATTTAAAATATCATGCAGTGAAGGGTTAAATATCTTGAAACATGAAATATATGACTTAGACCACTTTCGTAATCATGGGCATAAATATAAATTTGATTTTCGAAAAATGTCAACGGAAATTTTTTCGTTCCCTTGAACACTGCTGATTCATAAATACGGAGCGCGAATAGAAAGTGTATTTATCGATCAGACAGGAAATGAATGTCGATGAATGATGAAACACAGTGTATTTTGATAACAAATCGTATCCCCGAATGATTACATCAAGTTTTATTCGGGATGGATGAAGTCCACTTGAATATTAACAGTATATACCGTTTCTTATACATAGCGAGAGAAGATTAAGAGATTAATATTGATCAACAGCAACGTCGTAAAATATACGACGACGATATAAGGTGTTTCAAGTGTCGAAGCATGAAGCATTTACAATCGTGATAAGCTGATAGGATAAATTTAAATTTTACATAGTCTCCGTTTGTCTATATAAGAGACGCGCATATGTTATCCGCGACATAGTCATAATTAAATCGTACATATAAAATGTCTCGCAGTGTTTGCACTGTTTTCGTGGCCCTGGCCATCTTTCAGAGCGCTTTTGTTGAACCGTCTGTTGATTTGGTGAGCAATCAAGATACAACTTTTAGGTCAGCGGTCGTTAATAATTAATGTGTATGTGACAGTTTGATGGGGAACGCGAAGATTTTGGATTTATTGGAGATTTGACGATCGGTGAGCGTAGAAATTATGATACTTCCAAATCGATGACAGAACATTATATAAATTCCCGCAACGTTGTTGTGGAACAAGAAGTCCGCCTGTCTCTATCTCCTGGTAAAGTTTCTGCTTTTATACATGTAAACATTTCTATGCTATTGCATTGCATGACAGTAAAGTATTGATCTAAACCGGGCGGAGCTGTACGATCTTAGTCTATCACGGACCCGAGGATCTGGCTTCGATCAAGACCTTACTGTCCATTTATTCATGACCACGTTTGCGTAATCGATCATGAAATTGTGCAAAAGTGTTTTTCTTTCCCAGAATCTAGAATCCATTATGTCAGAGCGCTGAATCAGAATAAAAGCACTGCGGTGGTTTGCCATACTTCAGGAACTTTGGGATCGAATGTGGCACTGCTAAAAATAAGACTACCAGCTATGTCGAATTCTACGGTATTCTACACGATTGCATCGTATTAGCATTTTCCTATCTATCGTATTCGTCCGGAAAAAAATTCAACGACAGTCGAATAGTAAACATTTTGAATGTCAATGAAGAAAAATAAAATTCTTGACCAGAACTGTCCATTTATTTCCAATTTCCTGATAAAAGCCTGAACGAAGCCAATCTTAGCAATCGAGTTTTTTAGAAGATCTTCGAGATTAATTAGTTTAATGTTTAATCGATTTGGGACACGTTTTCTCGTTATCTGATAGTGCACACAGACTTTTTTAAACTATGCAGAACAACTCTGGGGATGTGACGTAAAAAAGGAGCTTCTACAAAAATTTTTAACAAGACAAATAAGAGCCACAGTACTGGGCAAGCTCTCTTCTAACAAAGAAACGACAACAGCAGGCTGAACAGTAATAAGAATTTCTGATTGCGAGCGGTATGGTATGACTAGAGTTCAAGAGAATCTTCTGGACTGTTATTACGGAAATAAACTCGTCGGGAAAATTATTATATTCGATATATTTTATAGACGATATCTCAGGCTGAATGGTTTATTTCCAGCCGAGTCTTTCAGTATACACGCCAATCATAGCGCAACCACCTCAGTAACCCGACGATAAATTCAGACTCGCGGCACGAAGACGAAACATTTTTCTCCCTTTCAAAGAGCTTTACCGGATCCGGAATCAAAAAAAATATGCTCTTTTCATCGGTTATCCCTTCACTCGGGCGCGTGATGGCATACATAGAAATGGTATGTACTCTAAGAATTTACTGTTATTTGTAAATGTACTGTGTTCCTTTTTTTCTAATTGTTAACCCTTTGCCTAACGATTTATATTACGATTTTAGTGACTAGAACTGTTTACGTAATTTCCTAAAAAAGGAGAATATTGATACAAATTGCGTGCCTATATGTTCCCCAATAGCTATATATTAACAAAATACAATTTTATTTCGGTTTAAAGGAAATGATTAACAAACATTTTTATCTAAATGTGTTCAGAATCTTCATCACGTATCAGACACGATATTGTGAGGCAAGGGGTTAAGAACACAAGTGCGAAACAGAGTCGTCAGAATCTTCACTCTATCTTCCCCTTCAACGGTACCAGCAAAGTAACTTACTCCTCTTTCTTGGTGTGTACTCCCTCCCCTCATTTTGGCGAGAATGAAGGAGATGACGGTGAGGAAGAAGTTCTTGGCTCTGCTGTAGATGAAGAACGAACGTAGAAACGAGACAGACAGATTGGATTTTATAGCGTAGCAATAATCTTCTGAAACTCGAAGCACCATCTAGGTCCTAACATTCTTCGCAGATCTGAGACAGTGTGCGACGCTACTGTCAGGTGGAATCGCGTAATCATTTCTCGTTACACCGTAACACACTCCGTTATCGCGAACCTCACCGAATGCAGGACAAATGGAACGAAAGATGCGATGCAAGAGCTCCAAAGAGACCCTTGACCGCTCGTACATACATAGATTTGTAGGTTAGCTACCAGCGACCCAGAAATTTCTCAACAAAACGGCCAATAAAATGTATTCCCTGACCGTACGGAGAAGCCTTTTCAACCGTTCACCAAGAGTTCCACTTTTTTAACACACTTATATTAGCTTGCCGATTTGTCGTTGTATGCATCAAATCTTGAAATTGAATTTTAAACCACTTCCCGATGAGCTAGAGACTTGAAATTTTCAATATAGCTCAGAACTGGATTACAATGGAGTATTAAAAAGATATTTAAATACCTTTACGTTTAGGAGATAAAAAATTCTCAGTAGAGTATCTCAGCAGGGATCGAACCCGGGCCTTACTAAGTACTCTCGGTAGTAAAGACTGAAAAGTAGAAAATAAAAAAATATAAAAATAAACTTTTTTTTTAAATACCATGCTTATATTAGAATTTTAGAATGCACTAAAAAGGAGAAAATAATATTTATAGTCACCAACATCTAAATATATTATTTTCTCTTTTTTAATGCATTCTAATACAAGTGTGGTTTTTAAAAAGTTTTTTTATATATTTCCTTATTTCTAAACGGTTTCAATAGTTTACCATACCGGTCGACGAACCGAGATGGTGGGAGGATAGCTTTCTTGTTAGGCTTCTCGCGATCATTCGACACGGTGGTTACTTGAATTATCTGGCCAGCAGTGAACGCGAAAAATGTCACGAAATGATTTTAATGGCTACATATATACGACTCAATAACAATTGTTTACCATTACGATTTCTTGATCGATTAATGTACTCAACAGAGGCTTGTACCCGAGTTTCGGGTTCGACTTTTCACGAATCTGTTCGGATACTCGAAAATCTATGACATTCGGATATCTAAACATAATAAATTTTCGGGAAATTTCCGAATACCCGTCCACAACTAGTAACTCAACAGAAACCGAAGATCCACGCGATCACGTTAACGCTACGAACAAGTAGGGCAAAGCACTCTCTTTCACTCTCTTTGATATTGATGATATCATACAACAGGCAGAGAAATGATTGATGAAGCACTCTTTAATTTAACCAGCTCGATCACTCCAGATGAGAAGGCATCATCGTATTTGAAAACATACATACCAACTATCGGACACGCGGAATTGATCACAGACGATTATCGACAATCTCGGAAAGGGTACAGAAGAATAAGATGATGAAATTGATTTTTGGTTGGACCAAAAAAGCTGCATTATGTAATATTGAATACGTTTATATAAAAAAATGTAATTCTTCTGCGGTTGAGTTGTTGAATATGCGTACTTTGGAGAACCCTTGACGTAACCAAGAGAATCTTGTAATCTGCTTAGCAATTCGGGAAGCCCTATCGACGGGATACACACAGCGGCGTAGAGAAGGAAAACTGGGGAACAGTTGAAGACGATCGGTTCATGCGCCACGATATACGCGAGCTCGAACGAGTGGAAAGCTCCGTAGCTGCGAAACTCGGCAACGAATCGTGATTTCGCTAAACTTGGCCCGTGATCGACGGAACACTAATTTATCGCGGTGAGTTCTCTCGCGATAGAAACTCCGTTTTCAAGTAATTTCAATTTAGTGAACTTTCTATATAGAACGTCCAACTTTCGCCGTCGCTTCGCCACGAAATATGATAAATATCGAGCACGTGACCAAGTAATTCGATTTGCAATCAAAGTCTGCGATGTGCGCGTGTCGAGTGTTGCGAGAACGTGTCATCCGTGTACACGCAAATTTCTGTAGTGCTATGTAATCCGAAATTGTTCGGAAATTTACAGGTTCCAGATTGTAGGAACATCATAGAATTTTTATAAATTATTGTTGTAGTGGCTTAATTTTGCTCCTCGTTGTACAAAACCGGATAGAGACTGCCCTAATTGCCTCCCAGTTAACAGCCAACAAGTATTTTTGCCAGCGGCGATTGAAGTTTTGCCATACATTATGCGAGTTTCATCAGAAATAATGGAAGTGGAAACTTCGGTAATTAGGAGTTCGATAGAACCGTCCAAGTTTCGGGATGGGAACAGGCTCGAGACAAAGGGTTCATTCTATTCTGTTCTAATCAATGGTTTACTGTCACCCCGCGCCACATTTTCTGCGATACTGACTTTGAATAGAGTTAATATGTCTTTTAACAGTTGCTTCTCGATACGTAAGAGACTGGTCGACGGGACGATCGACTCGATTCGACAAATAGCTTCCGGGTGAAAAATTCGTAAATCGAATCTCATTTCATTTCGAACAAGATCCACGACGTTGACGGTGGAAAGTGATCGATATGGCGGAGGCGTGACTCAATAAGAAGATCAAACAGCGAAGCCAGGTTGAAATTGAGACCGCGCGCGAGCGCATTATAATATAGCGAAAGGTGATCGAAAGAAGTTGCGATGGTAAATACCGTGGAGTTAGGTTCTGATTATGCGATGTTTCTCGAAATAGTATTCTAATTTCTTTTTATAGTTAGTAATATTTAAGATCACATTTCTCAACACCTCAGGTTATCAATGACCATCCAGTAATTTATTGCATTAATTGAAAGAGTTGCTACCTTTATGTTATGTTATTGTCACGTCATTTTTCAGATGGGATCTGCCTAGAAGCGATGAAAAAGCGAAACAATGAGAGCAAGACTGCGAAAGGGCGACCAAACGAAAACGCCGCTGCGACCGACAAGAAGACCGACAAGAAGACCAACAAGAAAGACAACAAGGCAGATACACAATTGAACAACGAGATAGAGATAGATAATCAAGGGTTCAGCGACTGGCTACGGTCGAGCGATGGCATTGACATGATGCGACTATTCGTCATCGCGAATTCGATTTTGGTGTTCGTTACTATGGGATGGCCGAAAGTGCAGGAAACCATCGCTCTGCTAGGAGACTACTTCTACGACTGAAACGCGTTCTAGTGCCCCATAAACGTAGGGTAGTAGTACGTTTAACGGTTCAAGGACACTGTTAATTCCTTGTTCCTTGCCTATCGTAATCCGTAATCAATCGCTAAAACACGTACGATACAGTTCCTACTTGTGAAGTGGAGGGGTCAACGGATCGCGATCATGTTGGGGATACTTTTCCGCGGGGTTTTCCTGATAGGGGTACTCACTTGGTACAGCACCAACGTGTGGAAATTGATCGACGGCTACTTCAGGGATCAGTTTCGCAACTACTTGGAGGAGGAGTATCGCAAGAATCCTCGAATAAAGTCAGATCTACAAGCGACGGCCACTGTCGGCAAAGGAGATCCCGTTTCAAAGGTGAAAGAGGCAGAACCGACGGTGGCACTATCACGGGAGATCCTCGAAACTTGCGACTCGATCGGCGACGGCTGTCCCGTCGAAATAGCAGCGAACGATTCAGCAGGGAGCCAGGAACAGGGACAAGAACCGGCTCTGGAGGAGGTGACAGGTGGCACCAGTGAAAACGAGACCGCGAGTGGTTCCACCGATAAAAATGCATTCCTGGGAATCACCGCGGAATCGAAGCTGGAAAACAGGAAGTCGTCGGACAACGATCAGGAATCTCTGGATTCCCGATCGGACGCGATTCATCCGAGCGACGACCATGACCTCCCGCAGCCGAAGCTCGAGGATCGGCGATCATCGGCCAAGAAGAGAAAGGGTAAAACGAACGCTAGGTCCGCCACCCCTAGGGACATTCTCCCTAGGGCAGCCAAGACACCGAAAAAACGAACTGTAAAGACGATCACCTTGACGGAGAAAGACTTCATCTCGGCAAGAGACACCTCGAACGACGATTTCTGGGAGTTTGAGGAGGACGCCGACCAGAGAGAGCCGTTGAAAGGCATCTTGGTCTCTCAGTTACCGTTCAGCCCGCGGATAGACGGCATAGGGGATCTAGAGAGAGTCACCGCGGACGAGTACTGTCCGTTGACCTTGGAAGACGAGACGTCTTGCGGGGAAACGGTTAAATGGCCTTGATAGTTCAAATTGGATCAGTCGGATAGGGGATATAGGCTTTGACCTAGACTTTGCACATCTTACGCCTCCTTTTCTCGATTGTTCGTAAAATTCCATATAATCTTTCTGTTCCCAGGTTCTGGTCTGCAGAATCAGAGCAAATATGGGCCAAAATTGTTCAAAACTTGTCTCGACATCACAATTACCGCCTCTCGCTCGCAAAGTATGATTGCAGACATGTTGTCTTAATCTGCTCGAATAAATTTTGTAGAAATGTTCTTGCTCGTGATCTGGGAAAGTTGTAGGTGGCAAATTCCAAGAAGCCGTCTGCGCCCGCATATCCGACAAGGTTTACGACAGTACCTCCCGTTGTCCTAGGTCCTCGAAGATCGGCGCACAGCGTGCTTCGGTTCCCATGACGCAGGACATCCGAAATCGTCTCGAACTTGTACAGCAACGGAAGTAGCTTGTTCTTTCAAAAAAGAACCCTGTACGCATCACATGGAAAATCTATCCCGGTAAAATCAGTTGGGTTTTTCATATGTTGTAGCTTATAATCTACATAACAAAAGATGTAATGGGCACGAAGCTCAATAATGGACAGTTATCGAGTTATAATCAGTGAAACATGAGAAATTCGAGCTGTCGAATACTCAAATCTCGGGAAGTATTTATTTTTTGGAAAAAGCTTTGAAACAAAAATAGTAAGGTTTCACAAAATCTGTTAGGTGATGTCATTTTTTTTTGAATTTTAAATGATGTTGAAAAGGTCTGTGAACAGAAATCTTTCACAGAAATCATGCACAAAAATCTTTTGCGTGTCACAGCAGAGATAAGGACCCCACGGTTCGTCACTCTCGTAGTATTTTTTGAGTTCTTAGGTCCATGTGAATATTTAAGATTTGAGTATTCGGCAGCTCGAATTTATCATGTTTCACTCGATTATAACTCGATAACTGTCCATTATTGAGCTTTGTGCCCATTACATCTTTTGTTACGTAGATTATAAGCTACAACGTATAAAAAAACCGACTGATTTTACTGGGATAGATTTTTCATATCATCAGTGCGGGGTTCTTTCTCATTCCGCACCAGGTGAACATAGCGCATCGTCACTGTCCAGGATAATAGGAACAGTGGGTTAGGCTAATATCGCAAGAATAAGGCCACGGTTCCGAAGCGGCGCTGCCCTTTGGCCTTGAAAACGAGGTCTCATATGCCGGGAAACTACGACGTTGCTGTGAAAGTACAGAGAAATTGCGATCTATGATTTCTGTCCATGTTCACGGATTGCCAGGGAAATTGAATCGCCGGAGAGAAGAGGCGCGGACGCGAAACCTCTCGCGTCTATCTGGCCAGTTAGACCCACTACAGTTCTTGCGGCTGATACGCTATCGTGCTTCCGTACATTAAGATATTTTTGACCGGTCAACGGCGCTGCTATCCTGAACTTCGTTGATGTTTCACTGACTCTATAATGTACTGGAATTTAAGGATGGTCGAGTATCTAGAAATACGGGTTCGGGTCGG
>CM052341.1:19823108-19862925 GCA_028455595.1 Lasioglossum vierecki | reverse complement strand
ATGTAATTCTTTAAAAATTAAATAGCGTTCTTTTAAACTAATTTTTACAAACGCTTTTTCAGTATTGCAACAGGTATTTCTAAGCTAACGAACTTGGCCGTATTTTGTTTGATCTCACATCTTTTTATGGCCATAGGGAACTTGGCTTCTGTTTACAGGTTGTTTTTCTTAGGATTTCATCGATTTTTGTTGATTGTTTCCTTCATTAGTATTTGTTGCGACTTCGAAATTAATAAAACGTATACATATGTATGTTTTTATGCTATGTTCTATCCTACGTATCTAGTTCGTAATGTTTTTTTTCCAATGTAACCCCTTTAAGATGTAAAATTTCAAACTTTGACAATTATTCCTTTGAGTGTTTGTTATGGTGGACCTATGTACCAAAAATTTCAAGCTTGTAGGTCAGTAGGTAGTAACCAAAAGGTTTTGATGATCTCTCAGTCAGTCAGTCAGTCAGTCAGCCAGTCAGTGAGAAATTTAGCGATTTTTGAGGTCCTATATCTCGGAACCTCTTGATATTAGAAGATTAATGTTTTCTCAATATTGATACATGGTAGCATTTAACAAGCGTACGAAATTACACCTCTCCATCTGCCTCCAGTTCCGAGTTACAAGCCTCTAAAAAACGGCTAAGTTGTTTCGTGTAAAAGGTGGTTGTGGGAGAACTTGACTGGTGCACTACCGCGCAGCTAGATCGCATTGAATTATAAAGGGTGGTGTCAAGATGTTACATAGTGTGGTCATAGCGGCCACCATAGTGTGTTCTACATCTACGATTCGGTCGAAATTTAGCAAAATAATATTTTGAATCACAACTCAACCGTTTTATTAAAAGATGATGTTGACGTTTCTATAGTTTTTGTAACTTCTTTGTTCATAATAATAATGATATATTAGCAATGATACAGAACCGCATGATTCTTATTGTTGTATATTGTTCAAAACAAAACATTTCACGTGGACACGAGAAATAATTTCTTGACACCCTGTGCAAATTTATTCAGAGCACAATATTTATTTTCATCTCATCGTCAAAAAGTACCGCAGTAATAGGTACATGTACCCTGATCTAATTGCTCACCAATTTTGTTTGCGGAATGCCATCGTTGTCGCCGAATTCGAGGCGTATGTTCTTGTTCTTGGAAACGTCGACGGCAGAAACGGCCTGAAGCAGTGCCAGGGCCGCGAACAGAGTGAAAATCAAACGAGACATTTCGTACGATGTGACTGTGACTGTGCCATGGACAAGGTGCACGTTTCTTTTATAGACCGGGCCGAAAGTCCGTCAAGGTGAACGTGACTTATCTGCACGGTTCTTTTGTGATTTCTCCATTGGCTGCTATCATGCTCATCCTCCCGAGCATACAAATAAGGGAAATGCTGCCGGGTACAATGGCACACGTGCCTACGTTATTCCTCTCACGGATCAATCGACCTTGGCCGATGAGGGTTTTCCTTTTTATCGACCACGCGAAAGTGTAACACCGTTTCGACGGATCTTATGCAGTTATGGGTTGCATTCGATTGCTATTCCTCGAAGAAAACGCACTCCCAAGCCTCGTGGTATCACACCGAGTCCCTGGAGGGCAGAATTTTACTCATTTATGTTGATGGTCGAGTGGAATTACTGTATAAGCGTATAATATATAAGCGAGAGTGCGTAGTTACATTCGGTAGACTTTACTTTAATACGTATTGGCTACACGAGGTACACACGATGAAGAAGAAAGCCGCGTATAGCAATGACTCACGTACCTTGGTAAAGACATGCACACATAAGGGCCGAACGCCAGCATACACACAGGACACACGGAACTTATTATAAACATCAGAGATGTCGCGATTAGTACGCGTGGTTACTCGTGTTCCAACAACTTCTAAAACAAATTGTGTTTGAGAAACAGTTTTGCGACAGTGCTGTTGTGTTTAGCTGTACTAGGCTGGCCGTTATTTTTCTACCACGAAATTTTGGGCACAACTCCCCTCAATATTTTTCCATTTAATAAAAAAATGATATATCCAAAGTTTTAGATGAATCGGTCGTCAGGAAGACGTGCCACATCGAGTGCGAAGTTGTGAAATAGAAGCAACTGCACGCTAAATGTAAAGAGTGTACTGATAATTCAAGTTAAAATTTTATACCTCGAAAAATATCATTATTCCTTTCATCCATTCAAGTACATACCATGTGTACTCTGTACGAATTAAGATTATTCCGCATTAATTAGACTGTTTAATGGCTGTCCGTCACCTCCCCTTCCCGCTAACAAGTCCGTTTTCGCTCAAATCTCGTGTTTCGGGTTTACTGTGTAAATATTCCACCACAATCCCTCAAGAATTCTGCAGACGGTTCGAGGCCCCTGCAGCAATACTAAAAACTTCTATAAAATTTTTTTTTTATTTTTTCGCCTATAAAATTCCTCATGTTTTTCGCAACTTCAACGTCAATGTGACACGTCTTCTCCTTATCCGATTAACTTCATCTTTTACAGAAATTATTGTCTTACCAAATGGAAATATTTTAGGAGTTGCGAAAAAAATCTCGCAAAAAAGTTTTCCCGAAGTACAACTAAGGGCCACCCTAAGCTGTACAGTGAACCACTAAACTATTTGAACAGCATTTTCAAATAGTATAACTTTTTTATAATTATTCCGAACGACCCGGTATTTTGTAAGCAATTAGCAGCATTGGTTTACTAAATGATTTGCAAGAAAGATTTTCCAAAAATTACAATTTACAAGGTTCCATGCAAAAATAAAGGAAAGCATAGCATTCTATTTACAGTGAAACATTTTCAATGAAATACTATTTACGTTAACAATGACGTGTGTTCAGTTTTGCTGCTCACTGTATATCCATTTAGATGTGCTGGAAGTTGTTGGTCCAGGTGAGCCCAACGATCAACACCAAAAAAGTCGATTCTCACTGACTTGCTAATACGGGTAATTAGTTTCCACCCGACGCTCTCCGGAAAGCAGAGATATTATTTCCTTCGGCAGCAGCTTCGCTTGGATGTCATCCGTGAAATTCGTCGCGGCCGGACTTTACTTCGCTTCCTCATTAAATCTGGGTTAATTGCAGAGGCGGGAAGAGCAGGCTCTCATTCGTATCATTATATGCGTGGGATCGCATAATGTACGTAAGCAACTAGGAGAGCTGTGAAGAGTTTCATATCGTAGCTAGAGTCGAAGCAAAATCATCTGGCCGACGTAAACTTATTTAGAAGTTGCACTCGTTTAAGTGTTCGTTCATTAAATCCGCAGATTTTAAAGAGAACTAGCGATTCCGCGAATCAATCCGAGAAGGCGGAGTTTAGTTGGATCGTATCGGGGCTGATTAGAGAATAGAATGAATGATTAAAATTACCAGAACCACGGTAGTAAGAGCAGATCGTTCATCAACGTTGTTTTCAAAGAAGAAGAATGGAAATTTCTCGAGTCGCGACGAGAACAAGACCGCAATAATCTAGTCTCGAAGAAGAGAATGATCGACCTCCCGTCGCGTCGTGACGAAGATCGTTGAAAATGCAAATGCGAGGAACCGCTGGAAATAGAACCAGTCGGTTCCCGGTGCAAAACGAGAACAATTTGTCTTCCGTTAATTGGTATTATTCTAAACAGCTGAATCCGAAAAGTGGACATGCTCTCACAACAAACGACGCGAACATCGTCCACAGCATCTGTCCCTGTCGCTTAGCCGACCTTTGCGAAATCGAACCTCGCTCTCGTGGTTTTTCCATTGGTATGATAAACACCATTCTATTATACACTTCTATGTTTGCTCGCGAATGTCATTTTAAGCAACTTTCACCTTTGCAAAAATGTTTTCTGCGGCTCCATTCAAGAGTTATTAACGATAAAACACGGACCAATACCGCGCTCATTGGGACCAGTCGCCTGCTTTTCGTAATTGACTTCTGAACAAAGCCGCGGATAGCATTTTCGAAAAGGATAAACTGATTCAAAATGATCTCAAGGATATTTGTGGAACACCCTGAAGTCGTTTCGCATCGCGTCTACAAAACTTACCGCGAATAATATAAACATTTTCGATCGGGCTTAAAGCATAAAAATACAATTCCAATAACCGTTCAACTTTCGAGCCGTAACAGCACACCGCTCTACGGGTAGTTGAAATTGATTGAATTTCCCGTTCTAGAAGAATATTCGTTAAATGCAATATCTAGCAGGCGCGGGGGAAGCCGGTGAAAACATTGCGCCGATTGTTTCACGGTTCGATATTGAAAGCGTATCTGCGACGAAGCCGCGAATATTCTTCGTTATAGAATAAGCAGAGTTCAACGAAGTTTTTCAAAGAACTCGAAAAAATTTACGAAGGAATTTTTAAGACGTTGACGAAGCCGGACATAGGCGGACGTGGGGATGAACAATGAAATTAGTCGAAGACGTTACGAGATGTTTGAGTGCTTACTCCCGACAGGGTGCGGTAAACGCATTATTAAGAACTTCTCCGTGAAACGAAGTGGCTACCGGAAAAGGGGTTCCAATATAGGTTAAGTCTCTTACACAATGGCCTAGTAACTCGAGCAAGCAAAGAAAGTTGACTGGCAACAATGGGGCCAGCAGAGTCACAGGACCAACATTTACGTGGCATAGCTATTAAAAAATCACTTGGTTATTGCTTGAAATATTTTTATGGTTGCTATTCAACAATTCATTGACGGTACCTAGTGCGCCAACAGTCCTTTTCAAATATTTTCCTATGTTGTGCATTAGGTTTTGGGGGCTATTAATTCTTTTTGTACAACCCCTGGTAGATTGTTTTCGATCAGAGACATTAATAAAGATTTTTGTGAAAACATTCAGAATTTAGAAGTATAAAATATTACTTTATGAAATTAAAACCGATGTGAAATGAAAAGGAGCTTATTAAGGAATGAGAAACAACAAAATAACATAAGCTTCCATTTATTGTACCAAAGGAACAAGAAAATAAACAAAATGTTACACGGAAAAAAGTTTCCGATTAATACAACTGCTGGAAGAAAGTTTCCGATTTCGATGTATTAACATAAATTATTTTGTGTGTTAGTATTTCGTTACATCCCCACGTTTACGTGTAACTTCTTTAATACGTTGCAGCATGGATTCGATTAGATCCTTACAATTCGTAGGTACGATTTCTTCCCATGATTGTCGTATAGCGTGTTTAAGTTCTTCTTTATTAGTTGGCTTTTTTTCGTTGATAAGTCATTCTATTTTTCCCCGTACGTTTTCTATGGGGTTAAGATCTGAACTGTTGGCTGGCCAGTGCATCGATTAACGCCGTTATGTCGTAAAAATCTTTTACTGTCTTGCTACGATTACAACTGATATTATCGTCTTGGAAAATGCAGTTTGAAGAATCTTCAAACCATTCTTCAATGCTGGGAATCAAGAAATTTTCAAGAATATGGATGTATGTTTCTGAATTGACATTCTGATAAAGAATGCATAATTTTCCAACTCCTTTCTTAGTCATACAATTCCAAATCGTGTAAGACTGGATATTTCTTTTTAAAGTTTAACTAATCTTTATCGAATTTTTCATTAGGTCTTCGCCACACGAATGTTCCTGCATCATCACCGGTTCCAATACATACACGTGACTCATCACTGAATATTACTTTGTACTAGTCCGTCATTGCCCAGTTTACATGGTCCCAACGTTGCTGTAACCGTTCCTTCTTATGATTTTTTATTAGGAAAGGTTTCGTTTTAGCTTTTCGGAATGAAAAACCCATCTCGTGTAGACGATTTCTAACAGTACGATCGAAATATTTTGTGCCCATATTGTATTTATCTGTTTCGTAGTCAATGGTCTTGTATTTTTAACAATATTACGCAACTTCCTATCGTCTCGTTTACACATTGCACGAGGACATCCACATTTCTTGCGGTTTATTACACTTCCCGTTTCTTCATACTTCTTCTTTAAATCACTGATAGTGCTTTGGCTGCATCCTATGATATTTGCCACCTTTTTTCAGTATTTTTCCCTTCTTGAGAAGCTCAGTTATTCTCAACTTTATATCGTTGGAATACAACTGGCGTAAATGTTATTTTGTTGTTTTTCATTTCTTAATAAGACCCTTTTCATTTCCCATCGCTTTTAACTCCATAAAGTAATATTTTATACTTCTAAATTGTGAACGTTTTCTCTAACGTCCGTATTAATGTCTCCGATCGGAAACATACCGCCAAGGATTGTATTCACACATATTTATTATTTCATGCGCAGTTAGAAATAATATTCAAATAAAATACGATCGTAGCACGGCACACAGTTATTATTGGTTCAGTTACCTCAATACAGGAGTGCGAGGGGTTAAAATAAAAATTGTCATTGTCTGCCGGACACCGAGGTCCTCGACGATGGTTAATTTTCAGGCGAAGCGGCCCTGCAGGGATACAAGTAGAAGCGGACTGGTCCGCGCCGCGGGGCTACGATGCTCTTAGAATCTGAATCGATCGATCCCACGTGACTGGATCATCAGCACGCGCTCGAAACGCGACGAAAGTACACGGGGGGCGGTTAAGGAGTTGCAAAATGCTAAGGGACGATCACTAATGGGCGGGGGCGCAACAGTTGCGTGGGTGGATGCGCGTTTGATGGGAGAGTGGAGCGGAGAGGTGGAAGCAGGGCCGAAAGAGGGATGAGAGGCACACGTAGGAAGGGGGTTAAATCCCGGTGCCCGTTGACGTGCCTCAGTATTCATCTAGTATCCACGCGATGAGCAACCCTAGCCGCGGGATCTCCTAAGGGTGAAGCTCTATTTCGTGATCGTAGTTCATCGGTCGCGCCCGGTCTCTCGAATTTCATTAGGCGAGCAATCTATCTTCGATCAGTGCGGCTCACTGTGTTCGGTTCTCGAAGATCGTTTCCGAAAGGCCTGTCGACAGTGCTGGTAACACGAAAAATATTAATTAACATTACAGATCCAGACTCGCTAGAGAAGCCACGTGGAAGTAGTATATCGCTCGTGTTTAATTTCTATGCATTTCGGTCACATGATCGCGGGACAAAAGCGCGGGCGTTTCGTATACACGCTCGGACATAGCGATCGAATGTCCATGTCTCGCGATCAGAGTATTCCTATACAATGTGTCTCATTTGATACGATTCCTGGCGGCACGGCGTATCCTTCGCCAGTGCACCATTAGCGGCACTCGATGTAAATACAACGGGTTCTTCCTTTATTTAGTATCTTAGTTAAAAACAAATATAAATACCACGAACAAAATTGTTTAAAATAAAAGTAGCAATCTAGGAGCTGTCGTTCGAATTAAATCTCAAACGAACCACTTCGAATAGTAGGGGAGTTTGTTGGCAATAAAATTGAAAAATAATTCCAAGTGCAAAGGGGGTTAATCCTGAACTGCGGACTCAATTAATTAGTTAGTTATCCATTGCGAAATCAACGGCAGGTTTAATCGGGGTCCATTTCACTGAACAATTGTAAGTCAGCACGTTCAATTCGCCGCGAAACCTTACCGCGCGGTTTACTTATGAGAGTGTAAACACGTAAACAGTTTCGTCGGCACAAAGGTTCGAGATTGAAACGTGTTCGCGCGTTTGCTCGCACATTGTGCCGCGCGTAACCAGTACGGATAATCGAGGCTTCATGGAGCTTGCGCGGACGTTGCCACCGCCTGAAGCCGGGACCGATTGTCGGAAGGAGCCGCTCGGGGCGAGTCGTACAAATGAGAAATCGAAGCAACGATGGGTATCGACTTCGGCGTGTTCCCGCTTCGAACCTTATTCCCTTTAATGGTTCATCGGTTTCAATAGTTCCTATCGATCTACCCGTTATGAAATACGACCTAATTTATAAGCATGCGTTTCTGTCGCGCACCCACACGTCACCGGCTCGTCTTCGATCTTCGACACCTACCCGAAGACCTTCACGGATGGATCAGAGTCGCCAGATTAGGACTTGTTTCCCCACTCTACCTTCCCCTTCTGCACTTTGGGGGGGGGGGTCATCCGTTCCCCTCCATCCGTGATCCCTAGGCTGGCTCTTATTGTCGACTTCTGAATTTCTTTTACGGCAATCCCAGAGTTGTACCAAATATTTGTCTTTTTAAATATTAGAAACAATCCGAGGCGAAAGCGTGGGGAGGAGCGCGATATAAGGGGAAGGCCGAATATTTGATACGTAGAGAAATTAATTTTTAAATGAATTTAAATTACTTTCATTGTTCAAAAGAGATACCACTGAGGAATGCACTAACGAGAACGGTTCGTTTACTATAGTAAATTGAACTTTCAACGAATGTTCGTACAATTGAATATTCGTTACGCTCCGCCATTCAGCACTGAAAATTCTGGGCTATGTCTGATCCTCTTATACCGTTCATCCTACCTTTGAGCTACTATTGAATACTCTTTCTACCTTCACCTACACCCGCTTAGTAGAATCGTTCGATTGTGAAAATATTCTATCGCGTCGTGCATTACCGCAGAAAATGAGAAATATGACTAAATGTTAAAATGAAATGGTAACTGAAAAGTTCCATGCTCGGTTCGCGTGTAAGTGAATCAATATATATATATATATATATATATATATATATATATATATATATTTGGTTAAATAAATTCCCCCGGGGGGATTCGAACGGTAAATAAATGGAAAAACGATTTTCAACACACAACGTTCGTCAGAATTGCGTACAGTTCCGTTTCACGGTGCATTGACTGGCAGCGTCGATGCGGAAGCGGTACATAAACCTCCGCGAAACACCGTGTGTAACGACATTAACGTTTGATTCGATCGAAATCTCGTCGAACGACATAAAATGATTTCGAGCTGCTCGGATCACGCGCCGATTTCGATTTTTCCGATCGACTCGATAATGGCCGTTCTGTTCTGGTTCGCCATCCTCGCATCGAGAAGAACCGCATCGATTAATGTCGCCGGCGTCAAGACAATGTCCATGGCGATCGGCGAGGAAATCGTATGGTCTAACACAGCGTGTGTGTTTCTTTGCTTGGTGTTTTTGAGTTCTCCCAGAATATTTAGTTGTCGTATAGTTGTGTTGTTTCTTTACATATAAGGTCGGCACACTTTCGATTCAATGCCCGATAACTTTCCCAAAACAATTGTACATTGACCATCGAGAGCTCATTTTAAAGTTAAAACTTCAGTCTTCAAGCTCGCGTTTGGTTTCATTGCGTAAAAACAGTTTTAATGCCCGCTCGATCGTTTGCGTTTGCAAAATTCTCAAAATAAAACAGCATGTTTAGTCTCTCACCCGTTACATACTATACGCGTAAGTAGTATAATCACACGAAAGTAGAAGGTTCAAGCTTTAGGATAAGCCCAGAACGAATATTCTACGACGTTCTTTTCGTGAAGTTACGAGACGATGAAAATTTAGCGATCCTTTAATTTTGCACACGAGTGTAGACGATAAACATCGATCAAATTTTATAGGTCCCCATATAGTTGTAGCCGTGTAATTCATTGTTGGGTACTTTAAATGTTTTTCAATAATCACGTTCAGCGCGTCGCTTGATTCCAATTTGCGCTTCATTTTCCCCGTAGATTTTCCCTGAAATTGTTTTGAAGATGGATCAATACCCGGCGAAGACGAGGATGAAGCGGGACACCTCGGCGAATTCGATCACTATTTTCCGCATTCATTTTCCGTATTTTAACCATTGCGTGCATTTCAAATAATGTGCTTCCTTAGAATGGTCTACGGATTTAGTGAGGTCGAGAGTGTTTTATTTATCTCTGAATTTATTGAAAATAATTTTCTAATGTTTCCCTTTACGAAACTGCTCTCCGTAGCTTCGTTAATAACTCCTAATGTTGTTTCAAATGACGACAACAATCATTCCTTTCAAGGAAGTACCATATTTTTCGGGCTTTCTGTATTATTAAATTACATTTCCTTAAAGTATCCAATTTTCTTTGGACAGAGTTCTTTGAAACGGTCTTTCGCGGAAAATGTTTTATTTTTTAGTGTATATGGTCCAAGGTGGTGTGGTCAACGTTCTCTCAAAAGGAATCGTTGCATTCTGGGGAATAATTGCAAGCCGGGGAATGGGAACATTACGAGTCGTGACCTGCGCTCGGCCCTGCTGTTTCCCGGCCCTTTCTCTATTTTTTTCGTCGGCGATTTTCTACACTTCCGTTTCACTCTAACCTGTACACTTTGTAAGAAGAGGCGCGCTGCCGTTTTAGCGTTCCACTAACGAGCAACGACCGCGGAAGTGCTGAAACGACGCTCGACAATTTCAGTATGCACCGGCTCGAGTTAAACGGCCGCCAAACGCCACCTTCCTCTTTTGTTCCGTGATTCATTTATGTACAATTAAACGAACTACAAAACGAACGATTATCGCCTGCTCTGCAACTCGCTGGGAAATCGATACGCGAATTTCCTCGTTGCAAGAGTCTACTGTTCTCCAGTCGATCGTCGCTGCTAGGGCCAGCCGATTCGGGCGCCATCTTGCTTTCGGGATCGAACAACGGGAAAACGTGCCGCATCGAGGGTTAAAACATTATTTACTTTTGAAACTTGGTTTTCTCCATTTTAGTACATCGTAAATATACGTTTCTATGTATCGTCGTTTTGTCTCTTCCTGCTCTATAACGATGTGCAAATGGAATATAAGGTTATCGTTAAGAAAGAATTCGCAACTTTGAAGATTCGAAAATTAGATCTGAAAAAAATTGTTAAACATTATATTTATGTACTTCGTCGAATAATATAACTTTTGTTTCGTCACTAGTGGCACAATCCTAGCGGAAGTCTACTCTACAGTGTCTACTCTACACTGTAGAGCCTACGCTTTATCTGGACAGCCGATCTCGGCCACTCGAATCGTAATGAAATAATCTTCGGAGTTCAATTCGCGGAGGATTCCCGTTCTTTGTCGTCGTATTATCCGGCATTCTTAAAATTGAATTACTTCGTCCATCCTCCATCACGAAGGTTATTATTTGCACTTGACTCGGCAGCGGCGCGCAGAGTTTCGATTAAGGATCTTAACCGGCCACCGAGTCCGTTTTACTTCCGAATAGATACTTCATACTTTTCTCCAATTGGGTCATCCCAGTTGGGAAGCAGTAGTTAAATAAAAATTTATTTTATCACTGTCTTTTCATGTTGAAAACAACATAACAATATTCTTGGATTTTTTATATTTTTCGTTGTTTTATCTTTCACCCATTTCTTCATAATCGTACAAAAATCCGCAGTCCAGTTATCAGGTCTGTAGCAGAGAAAGCGGTCGAGGGAGATTCTTAAATCGGGGTCCGTGCGCTACATTCGTCAAAAATTTCGGTTGCTTTAGGAAGTAACTCACTATGTTATCTTTCGATTATAATTCACTCTCACACCTTGCCTCTCATCTTCTGTTCTCGTTTCAGTCATGCGAACACGAATATGATTAGGAACCGAATGTCAACTTCAACTTATCATATCGTTATCCAAAAATAACCATATTCCGAGCAATTACTACTGTACGATCTAAGATGTTTTTCTTAGATCTAGGCTTCACGGAATCACAGAGCTCCGTGTTCTCGCGGCGCAGGCTAATCAGATAGTCCGATTTCCGGTGCACGCTAGAAGTAAAATCAATATCGTGTGCACGACGCGACGCGTCTCGCGGTCGCTGCAACTTTTTCAGGAATTCGCGGGAGAGTGTTTCTTTTTCTGTGCGTGGTTGCTGCTCGGTGCAGCGCGGTGCAACGCGGTGCAGCGCGGTGCAGCGCGAGGCTCTCGGCGTCGGGTCGTTCAATTGGATCGAGAAAAGAGGATACGGGAAGAGATACGAGTGCGCCAGGAGAGAACGACTCGTGTTGACAGAAACGGGCATCGACATACGGCGAGGATGTTGCTTTATACCAGTAATACGTCGTTTATCTTGTGGTCTATATCCGTCTCGCCCCTTACGGTTGTTCGCAATCTATATCCTGTCCGCGTTTTTTTACCTTCTCTATTTCTTCGCGGTTTTCTCCGATACCTAATGCCACTTGCATTCCGTGTAGGTATCTAATGCCTCGATTTTCCTCCCCGTCGACCTCGAGGCGCGACAATGGGAAATTATACCGCAGATTTCATTTTTTAGCATTAAATTAAAATTTTATAAAAAAAGAGCTCTCTGTCAGAACTAGTGTCGCCTGTTATACGTCCTAAGCTGGACGTTTTGAGATGTGATAGAAAATTTAAAAATTTTCGGTACGAGGTAATCCATTGTTCTACGCTTAATCTTCACGAGGTGTGCGTGTAATCGCTTTTCTTTTTAATTTTTGCGCTTGACCGGATGTATTATCTTCGATTGGTTCGAATCATCCTCCTAGCTGGATCATGTTGCTTTACACATCATCGCAGGTATTAGTTACCAGTCTATTGTTTATCAATTTTTTATCAATTTCTTGTCGACTATGTTTTAAATTCTTCGGTGACGAATAAATTTCAATGAATGTTTCATTTAATTTTTCGCTCGCATATTCTATTTTGAATTATTTAGATTTTTCTTAACTATATCGCTCGCAATGTAGTACAGTATACGATAATTCAATATTAATTATTAATTATAATATTTGATGCTATAGTTCTCGTGCAACATTAATAGAACAAATACGAAAAAAAATTCAGAAATTATATTACACACGTCGCGCTCTGGATTGGTCCGTGTTTTTCGTTAATAACTCCTTAACGAAGCCTCAGATGACATTTTCGTAAAGAAAAATCTTGCTCGAAATGATCTCAGCATCCTCCCACTTCCGGATGCTGAGGGAATTTCGGGACACCCTGTATATATATATATATATATATATATATATATATATACACACACACACACATATATATATACATATGTGTGTGTGATTGATTTTATTAATTACTGTTCATGGCAATACCACCGGACGTGAAACGCCAAACTGGGAAAATTGAGGAGAATACAGTTACCCTCTCTCCGCCAGTACAAGGCTAGTCATGTGACCGATCATCGGGGAAGCATGGGGAATAGCGTCACGTGAATGTGAAGCATGGGGAATAGTGTCACGAAATAGCACCATAGAAGGGGAAGGTAGAGTGGGGGCATTTAATCTGGCGACTCCGTTCTCGTACGTCCATTGCTGTCCCGAGATTGCACGAAATGAGCAAGCAGGTCCTGCAAGCAAAAACACGTGAGAGACATGCAACAGCTGGCTGACGAATGTGACGTTTGCTTTATTCAGTTCTTATACGTGCTTACACGCATGGCAACATGCCATTCTTCGTGTGGTTTTATTATCACGCGGGAGCAGGAATATTGTTGGCGCGATTCTCAGCAGAAATTCTATCGCACGTTTCAGGGAATTATCGCGTGATCATTCGATAATGTTAGATTAACATCAATCATTTTATTGTTATCGGGCATTTCCGGACAGCGCACAGTGATCCGGATCGAAAAATTTAGGGACATTTGTGTATAACTTTGTACTGTTTGAGATATTGACATGAGGTTTGAACTAAAAAATATTATAAAGTAACCTCTTTTTTGAATAATACATATTAGAATATATTTTTTGTTTAATTTGTTAGTTAATGTTATACATTTTTTATGTAGTTGTTGAATTAGTTGCTTTCTTTATTAAAACCATTGTATGATAATTCGAAATTTAAATCTTATAGTTTTTTTATGTATAATGTAATTATGTTATTAGAGTTTGTGATAAAATGTACAGGTATATAAGCTTTCTAACGTTACAAATATTATATTGCGAGCAAAAGTAATATTAATATTTTATTTATATATAATAATTAATCTTACCATTTTGTTGTTGAAGAAGTAGTTACAAGCGGCTTTTGTGTTGTTTATTTTTTTAATAATTCTGCAGCCTATGGACTTAATTGTTTTTGATTTTCTTTTTGTAAGATTTTATTTTTGCGGATGAAATGTGTGGGTCCGATGTTAATAATAATTTGTGAAATGTATCTTCATTTGTAGCAATTCTAGAAATTTTCCTAGTATTTTTGGTCGTAATTTTTTTAAAATCATTATGTCTTGTTCCTGGAGCCTCTTCAGCTAATTATCGGCTTTAAACAACTACAAATTGTAAAGTGACACGAAGTAGTAAATGATTCTTGTACGGTTATTTAAAGGAAGTTGTACCGAAAATATTCCTCTTTGTTAGAGTCTGGGAAGTTTTGAGGAAAAATGATATCCTTTGACAAATATGCAATATTTTTTTCATCTGTCATGTATCATTCAGCACTATTTTTTAAATATATTATTATTAGTTATTACTAAAAATATAATTTCTTATTGGGAAGGGATCTCTATATCATAAAAAAAATAATAAGAGAAAATATGGGACGAAACGATGAGGACATCGCAAAGAGCTTAAGCAATTTTGCTTGGTGAAATATGCTACTTTCTATACGCTCAAATTTAAATGATCATATTGTAACAATAATACCTAAAATTATTCAATTTCATTCATTTCTTCATTTTCTAGGTCCATAGACGCTTACAAAGCAATACAAACTCATTAGTTTTCAATTTTGACAAGTCAACTTTTTAGTCAAATGTCCTTAAATTTTCGATCCGAACCACTGATTTGCCAGTGCGCCGCACTGATTCAAGCAGCCGTTCTAATAGTCCAGAAGTTATAATAAGAACAAGCATTTAAAAATATTCTGTGTTGTTTACATTTTTACTCTTGTTTATTTAAATTCGGGCACGATCTTTCAGATTGAAAGTGAAGTTAATGAACATTCAGGGGTATAGAAATTTTCTCAGTACAAAATTTTTCAATGAAATGTGTATTCTACATAAAGTCAGGGTCATTTTGAGTTCTTAAAAATCAATATAATTTGGCTTCGTAACATTGCAGCTATGTAAAAACGAATCGAAACTTCACTATCACAACCTCACGCTTAAAAAGAGTGCTGAAATCTTAATGAACTGTTAGCCGCCAGGATCACTGTGAGGCTGGGCTGGACGGGAGTGGAAATTAATTTATAGAGACAGATTGGCGTTGAATTTTTCATGGCAACATCTCGCCTCCTCCGCTCCTTGAATTCGTTAAATATTTATTCGGCCGACAGCTCTTGCACCGTATCGAACGAATTGAAAATTTTGCGGACTCTTTCGGTTCGACGGAAACAACAGTGTTTGTCGAGAGGAGAATTTATCTTCCGAAAGCGGATTTCCGGACGGAGATTGTCGCGTGATTCGTTAAATATCCGCCGGCGTTCACGGTGCATGAACGATGGAAAATCGGTTCCTATTCAATATGTCCGCCGAATTGGCGTCGGGTCCGAGTTAGGGGAAATTGCACGGGCACACGCGCGCTTACGCGTAAACCGGATCAACCATTATGTGTCTGTTAATGGGGGAACGTACTGACATTAATCGCATCCGAGAAACGCTCGGAATTTTATACGCGTGGATGTGCAATTTTATACGGGACCGACATTAATATTTCGAATAAATGTCAGAGAAGAAAAAAAAGGGGAAAGACGGAAATGCATTTTATTCGATTTCAACCCCGACATCAATGCCTAAGCGAATCAGGAATACGAGATCGTTGAACGTCGGTGAAATAATGTCAAGTGGCTTAACAAGATGTCGATCGAAGTCGCACATGTTCCTTCGAATTGCAGCGAGCGTACCGCGTTTCCTGACGAGCATTAACAAATCCACCGGGATTTCTCTCTTTCAGCTGGAATTATTTCAAGCTCCTGCCTTTTGCACACTATGCGACAAATGCATAGCGTTCAACTCTCATATACAATTAGGAGCAGAACCGAGCACGTAGACAAATTTAACGTAAATAGTATTTTATTCAACGTTTCCGTGCAAAATGCAAAGAGAGCAAAATATGTTTGCTTCTGATGGTCCATAGATTTCCGGATGTACAATAAAATTCATGGAACTCGTTATCAGTTACAAATTCATTGATTCTGGTACGGCAGATTTTGTTGCGTTTTATTCGGTTAAAAAAAGAACAGTGTTCACCGAGCTTCTATTATTTCGCTCGTACCACTTGTAATATCGAGTGTTGTATCCCCGTTTCGGGCGGAAAGCGAACGATCCGTTCACGGAGTTTCCTCGAAGCTGGCTGCTCCTAATCGCTGATCAATGTGGATGCTGTCTTCTGCACTTAAACGTCTCCCTTTCCGCTATATTACTGCGTTTGCAACTAATGGCTCGGATCCATTCTGTTTCAAGGGACTGGAATCCCTGACCTTTGGAATCTATTGTGTCTGTAAAATCAATCGAAGTATCCTCGATTTGCCGTGTTGCTTCCCCCTTCCCACGACAAACCCAATGAAACCTCGATCTTGAAAGTTCGACTGTTTCATCTGAAGCTATAGAGGGGCTACGAGATACCCACTTCATTTCTGATTTTACAAATTTTCCGAATAGATATACAGTGGCTGTACAAAGTATTCGTGCACGAATAACTTTTTCAGCATTGGATCCAACAGTTCGAGTTTTTTTTTCCTACGCTTATATTAGCTTGCCGTGTGGCTTGTTGTATGCATCAAATCTTATAATCAAATTTTAAGCTACTTCTCGATTAGCTAGAGATTCGAAACTTTAAACATAGCTCAGAACTGGATGACAATGGATGACAATTAAAAAAAAAAATTTTTTTAACTGTCCGCTTAGAAGATAAAAAAGCATCTCGGCAGAGTATCTCTGTATAGATATTACTATATCTTGCGTTCTATTTAAAGAAGATTGAAAAGTAGAAAATAAGAAAATATATAAAAAAGCTTTTTAAAAACCACGCTTATATTAAAATACGCTAGAAAGAAGAAAGTAATTTTTTTCGATATTAGTGACTATAAATAAAAGCGTGGAGCGCTCACGAAGATCACGTTAATATAGTTTAACGCTTCACGCTTTTATTTATAGTCACTATAATATCTAAAAAATATATATTTTCTCCTTTTTAGTGCACTTTAATATAAGCGTGGTATTTAAAAAGCTTTTATATATATTTTTTCAGACGGTAGGAGGATTAGTTTAGTAGTTAATGTGTAAAAGCGGATATGGTGCGTGGGAAAGAGGGACTTTTTTCCAAGTGCACAGTAGACGGTTGGGTCCGCCTAAGGACCAATCATTCAAGTGACGATTGCCAGAACCCTGACCCGACCGTTGATTATGTCCTTGCCGTAGACGATACCTAATAAATTGTTATGGGGGAAGGAAGTTTCTCCATGTTTCTTGAGGAATGGTTTCAACGGATTTTCGGACGTCGCCAATCCGCCCACCAAAAAGGTCTTTTACCAGTTGGGCAGAAAGCTGACAGACTTCAACGAGTACACTTAGTTTAGCGCGCGGGATGATTGGAAGACTGTTACCATTTTCTCACAGTTTTAACATAACACGTGTACTAATCATTATCCTTCCTAGGCGATAGCCTAAAAATCATTTTCTTTTTAATTGGTCGCAATTGCGAAAGATAAAGTAAAGGTGACGATTTTTAAATTCTTCGTCTGTTCGTTTAACGAACATTTAGAAAGTACCCTTTGGTAGGGTCTACGTGAGTCAAACAAATACACGCCGACATGGAATCGATCGCTACGTTCGAGTTGAATCACCGGAATCTTTTTGAAAATCTCAAATATAATCGCAGCTTGGAGTGTCGATCTACGTTACGCTGTGAAATGCAATCGCGGGAGTGGATAGTGATCTGAGCATTTGAAAAATCCTGCCCGGGGTTATCAAGGCTTCGAAGTTGTCTGCGTGGGTGACAAAGCGCGCGGTTGCGTGCATCGTTGTGCACGCGTGTGTGTCTGTTATGGTGGAGACAGTTGCACACGCACGATGCAGCTAATGACCTTGAACTCCCTGCTGATGTTCGACCTCGTGTTCCTGTTCTTCTTGTTCCTCGTCGGGGTCTCCTGCCTCGTGTACTACCTGCCCGGTACCCGGGCGAATGATTTCGCTCCGCATGAAATCATTACGTCGAGAACGCCGCCGCGTTTCGACGCGCCGATCGACAATGTTTAAGGTAAGATTCTCTCTCTCTCTCTCTCTCTCTCTCTCTCTCTCTCTCTCTCTTTCTCTCTCTCTCTCTCTCATTCACCCGTTCCGATTCCCTTCCGACCACGGGTGAACATTATTTAGCGAAACAAACATTCCAGATACCTTTTCACTATTCGCCTACCGTTCGCTTAGGTACACGGATCTCGCAAGCATTAACTTTTGTTCAGAAACAGCGACGCAAAGACTCGGTAAAGCTTCCCCAACGTTATCATAATATTGGCCGATCGCAGGAAGAGGAGAGTTATTTATTCTATACATTCGCCCGGAGAAGTTATCGACATTTTCCTTTAAAGCCTACAGACATAAGCCGCGCGCGCGGTATTACGCGTCGTCAAAGTTTCTTGAAGGTATCGGAGCACGAGTCGAAGTCTAAATGGAAATTGGAATCCTCCCACTCTTGAAACGAACACTATTTTTTTCTAATAATTGACTATTTTTTTCATTCGATATTAATTCTCCGAAAAAGTGTCTTTGACGGGTACGACGTTGCGTACGATTAGGTTTGCCAATCGTTTCAGAATTGAATTATTACTATGTAATGATTATTTCATGAATATATACAGGGTGAGTCACTTAACGTTTGCACCTCAAATATATCTTTGTTGTTTTTGTAAAGATACGTAAAATATGGCAAGGACAAAGATGAATGGTACAATGGGGCTGACACGATGCCAAAAAAATTTTTTTTTGAGATATCCAGGTCGTCTTGACTGTTTTAAATGGAACTACCCTTTTTTACACACCTATAATGATAGTCCCTTTCATTAGGAATTCAGTGACTATAATTAATCCTAAGTCATTAAAGATTATAGACAGAGAAAACGTATAAGATTTAGAATATGAAAGTAGAATACATCTATCACGGTTGAGAGTTGTAATAAATAGTAAACATACTATGGTCGTAGTTAAAGTAAACATACCAAGGTCCTTCAATGTTATTGTTATTAAGCATTCTGATTTACTATCAGTATGTTTTCAAACGCGATTCCGCTATGTTTTATTCAATGACTGAAAAGTATGATATGATCACGATTTACTGTGAATCTAGACAAAATGCAGTGCAGATCCGATTACTTTATAAAGAAAGGTACCCCGAACGAAACACTCCTTCTAGACAGACTTTCATTAATACGTACAGGTTGTTTTGAAGTACTGGAAATGTACATGGAAGACAGCACAAACGGAAGAATTCCATGACTAGTGTGAAGGCAATGAAATTAATATTTTAGCAGATATAGCTGCCAATCTACATGTGGGTACGAGAGAAATGACCCACAAAGCAAGCATGAGTCAAACTAGCGTGATACGAGTTCTGGCCCGACATTTTCATCCGTTTCACATATCGCTACATCAGGAATTCAAGTTTTTTCTGTCCATGACCTTAAATGACCTTGAGTAATTATAGTCACTGAATTCCTAATGAAAGGGATTATCATTGTAGGTGTTTAAAAAAGGATAGTTTCATTTTAAAAAATCCAGGTGTCCTTGATATCTAAAAAAACAACATAAAAACAAAATATGTTCTTGGCATTGTGTCAGCCCCATTGTACCATTAAACTTTGTCCTTACCATATTTTACGTATCTTTAGAAGCAGCAAAGATATTTGAGGTGCAAACGTTAGGTGACTCACCCTGTTTGTATGTGTATACAATATTTATCTTGGACAATACGTGCAAGAATTGTCTCGGAAAAAGTTGGCAACCCTACGTCCGATTCGCAGCGTTTTTCTGTATATTTTTTTTTTTGTTCGACCGATCGGCCTTGTTGGATGAAATGACGAGCAGGTTGGTGACAACTTGGCGTACACGTGGATTGTCGTCCGGTAATTTTTCATATTGGATCGAACGGGCGACCGCGCGCGTCACTGCACACCCAACCTGAAATTTAAATTCCTGCTGACTGACGCAGACGGACGCGGGATTCGTCCGATTTAATGTGTGAACGGGTTTCCACCAGTTTCCAGAATGCCGAGCTTCCGACGATACTAATATCGTTGCTTTTGCTCTGTCGCCGAGCAAGGCTGGTTTTCAAACGAATAATGGGACGCGTGCAAGGACAGCCCTCTGACTCCTGTGACACCGAGACCGTGAAAATCCTCATATCGCCAACGTTGTAACGCTTTTAATATTCCACAATTTCGCGATCCGCTTCCGACGATTGAACCGGAGTTTGCCGACCCAAAACTTGTCTTCCTTTCCCTTCCTTGACGCTATTCCTTCTCTGTCGTGTAGTGGCGGATCTAATGGTAAGCGGATTAATTTTATTTAATTTGTAACGGTATGAAGCATATTCATTACTTTTCTTTTTTGTTAATAAGTTTATGAGAGTTTTCTCGTAAGTCTATTTCTAACTTGAGTTCGAGGGCCCCAAAATTTTTACCGCTTAGGGCCTTCACTTGACTTAAGCCGTGTCTGCTGTCGTGCATGTGTAATGTTATCACGTGAAAAATCGTGTACTAGTAGAGATGGGGTAACTGTTTCCCCTCAAACCAATTCCCCTGATCTGGAAACTCCTATTTTAATTCGAAGAACCTGTCCGAGTAAAAAGGTTCTAAAAAGTGGGAACATACAATTGAAACGATCACTGTATACGCGTCGCTATCGGCTAGTTAAAAATTCCTAGTGAACATCAATTAGACTGACGAGATAATCTATAATCAATCCGTGGAACGACGGGCAGGAATATGTATATTGCAGAATGCATCGGATACGCGTGAATTCATTTGCATCAATTTCGAGGAGGCTCTCGATTCGCTCCACCGCACTGACACACCGACAAGAAGATTTCATCTGTTTAACCGGCTTATCGGCTCTGTTGTACAAGTTAACGAGTAATTAAGGAAATCATTTGTTAATTTATTTTCGGTATAAAGCGTGATCGTCCGTTGGCATAAATTGTTACGTGCTTTACCCACCAATCGAATTATTATCGGCCATCTACGGTTATTTCGTTCGTTAAATATTGAAATTTGATGATCGAAGGTAGATTAAACACATTTTTATATCGACCGATTTCAGTGATAACGTGAAAAATATCCCATTATGTATTCACAGTGAAATTATATCTTACCTTCCTTTCCTACGTTTATGAAAAAAAATGTTTAATTGTCTTGAGAAGAAGGGGTGCAATTGTAGGAGTTCAGAAATGTATGGTTTCATTAAAAAAAACTATATTGACCTTCAAGTCATCTAAGCGTCTCCACCTGAAAGAAAGCCAGTGATACTTTTTAAACAACGACCCTTATCAACTTCTTCAATCCGCTAACTACCATTCTGCTCGCTCACAGAATTGAAATTTAGCCTCCCCAAAGTCGTGTGGCGCGACACTTAAAGTTTGATAGGAAGTTTTAAGAATCGAGCTATAGTTACGGGACACTAAAAACTGTTTTTCCTCCGGGGAAAGTTCCTCGAGCATTTAATCCCAACGTCTTGATCTAATTTTGAACTGTCTTACTTCCTCGAGTTACCCGGTACTCGCCCAAGAGGAACGTGCTTGATTAAATCTTTCCGAGGATTGTATTTCTTGAACGAATCTATTTACGCGATCGAATCGAATATCGCTCGCAAATTTTATTATAAATTAGACGGTGATTTAAAAGCTCTCAAGTAGTTTCAAGAGAATAATTAAACATACAGCTTGCCCATTAACTGGGTCGACGATTATTCGTGGAAAAAACAATTTCCACCAGTTTTTTACGCACCTCACCGTAGCTGGCGGAGATAGGATTTTGATATGCAATTGCATTCAGAAAATAGGCCGAGGACGACATAATCCGCTTTTTCCCTGCTACTCATTTTCATTCGGAATGAAGGACTGAAAAGGATATGAAATATACAATTTTCTTCTGGTAATTTGCTTCAGTGTCTCTCTTACACTCCTCGCTTAATTTAATATTTTACCGATCTCCAGATTAAGAATTGTGTCTCGACTCCATCTTTCCCCTCTACGACGCTACACCCCACGCTTCCGCCACGGCCTAGTCACGTGACTCGTCTAATAACTCTGGTTGGACGTGCCAAGTACTTGTGAAGGTCAAGTCTGATTTTTTCAACGCAACCGTATATTTTTTATGCACCAATAGCTTTTTATCGAGGAAATGCATGTTGAGAAAAGGTTATTTTAATTTAAATATTGCAAAGAAACCTTGGATAAAGAATTCAATTTACGCAGAAGCTTCTTAGCAATATATTTTAAATTGAAATGTTTCCACACCCTGTATACGGACGCGCAAATGGATTTCACCCCGTTCATTATACCGTGCCTTGTGCCCTACAATTTTTTAATAACCATCAGCGACGCAATATCGGATGCGTATTGGAAAAATTACAGCGGCGGAAAGTCCGATTATTATTCGATTACGATCGTATCCGTAGGAATTTTATGAGAAGTCACGTACTGTCGTTTGATTCACTCACCGATGAAATTTCGCGGAATTAGGCGAACCACTCTGCCGTCGCCATTTACGGATTGTCCACTAATTAAACAGTCGTGATATATGAACAATTCTAGAAGTAAAAAGTTAGTTCCGGCGACAGTAGATATTTGTCGCCGCGAGGAGGACTAATACTTTGCAAAAGTTTCTTTCGACCTTTCGGGTCGAGGGAAATTACTTCGGATGTAAGCGCTTTGACGAGCGTTCTGCAAATAGTGGGACCCGAAGTTTCCCAGACCAAGCTAGCCGATAACTTTCTGGCGTTTGCATTTAAAACGTACACATAAAGAATGATCGGTATCGGTTGAAAAGTTCGGAATTAAAGTTCACTCGAAATGCAAAATTTTCTGGTAGACTGCTGCGAACGTTCCGCTTAGTTCCCAGCAATCCGTATTATTCAGGTCCTCCTGGCTATAACGTCGTACAGACGATTACGAATAATTACAATTAAAACGCTGCCTTTTTTACAATCAACAATTGTATAGCAACAACAATTGCTTACAATCAAAAATTGTTTACAATTAATAATGATTCACAATCAGCTGTTGTCTAAAATATTGCAATTTTGCAGACATCTATATCACAGTGACTTGAAGACCCTTTATTTTACTTGTATTCGCTACTGAAGAGTTTCCTCGTGTGCGTTCGGGGTGTTCGAAAATTAATTCTCGGGATTTCTGGTTAGAAAATTCGATCGAGCCGCGATCGAATTAATTAAGAAGTCGTGTTTAACGGCTGCACGCTTCACGAGACGAAGTGGAGCGGAAGCGACGCGTTGAACAAAAGAGATCGAAATAATCGAAGCTGTGTGCCCAACAAGCCCGATACATCCAATATGCACGCCCCGGCCTGTTTACATTTGCTTGTTCTCGACTGGCTGGGCGACACGTTGCCTCAATCTTGTTTCACCGGAGCCAGCTCTGTTCGCAGCTTGTTCCGAGGCAGACTCTCGGTCCGACGTATTGTCTGCGGATGAAAAATCGATAACAAACGTAAATGCCTAAACGAGATTCGCCCGCGAAAAACCGGTCTCATTACGCGCATAATTTTCCATTCGAAAAACCTACGGAGACATATTAAACGCGTGAACTTTATGTGACACACGTTTTATTTTATATGGGTGTCAATAAATGCACACTGGTATTTGTAAAATAAAACTTGTTTTTATTTCACCACGCGAGACGAAGTTCTTTATGTACTATACGAAGTCTCAGCTTCGACTAACTCTTAGAAGAAAATCATTGGAACCCTAAAGGGAAACCAAGGTCCTCTTTTATCTCCGGATTGTTTAGATTAGGTCCCACGGTCCGGCTCTTGAAACGAAGTATCAATTGAGATACTTTGAGATCTTTGTTTAGATACCTCATCGATACTTCTTAATCTCTATTTATTAAACCGATAATAAGTTGATTGTGCTGGTAATTTATTGATAGTCCAACACGTTTCATCGTGTATCGAGCTCGTCCATTCATAAGAAAAGTGACATAAGTAAAAAAAACAGAGCCATTTGAAATTTACCTAAAATTGTCAATTTTATCGTATAATTGAATAAGCAATTAATATGAAAGGTAGAATGTTCTAATCGTTGTACGGAATTTGTTTGCAGGATGCAAACCGACCTAAGCGCAGGATCTGGTCTTGCTGTCGTAGCAGGGGACGTCCTTGCTCTTCGAGGAACAGGTCTAGCCGCTGCCGAAACATGGGCACTCCTGTGCCAGGCTGCCCAGGCCCTCCAGGACCTCTTCCTCTCAAGTAAGAATTTATTTTTCAGAAAAATATTCAAATGAAATAAGTAATCTCATAAGTAGTTCGTTATGCGAAACAAAAATGATCCACCCGAATTGCAACAAACTCGAGCGAAACAGAAATTTATTTTCATTCTTAATGCGTTTGATAAGTTGAAAATGATATAACAATATTTTTAAATTCTTCTAATCTTTTCACTGTTTTAAATTACAGCTACTAGTCTTTCTCATAAATTCCTTTGAACAAACGTGCACCGTGTTAGCGATCACACGTGCGTTAAAAATTGTCGTTTTTAACATTGCAAAAGATTACGATATGATTTTTCAATAACGCGAGGTAATCTAAAAACTGATCACAGTATGAGAAACGAAGAAGAAGTGGTAAAAAATAATTTCCGGTACCGGGAATCGAACCCGAGCCTCCTGGGTGAAAGCCAGGTATCCTAGCCACTAGACCATACCGGATCACGGAAGATATTCTTTCGTGTACGGTATACGAACTTGTCTTGCTATATTGTTGTTATTAACAGTATTTCAATTTGTTTAAAAGTCCTCTGTACATTAAATTATCATAAATATGATTGTAACAAATTATAGATGTAATAAGAACGCATGGACAATATACACCACAAGTTTCTGAACGATATTCCGACTCTTGTTTTCAACGATCTTTTTCATTAATCCCTGTGCTCGTAGGATCATTGTTCTTCCCAGAGAAGGCGCGATTGCCTCAAGTACCTGCTAGTACAGCGTTCCTCAAACTGTGGTACCATTAATGTGGTGCATCACGTTACTTTTAGTGGTACGATTTTTGAACAGAACAGTATGTTTATTGTTTGATTATGAACATTCCATTTGGTATGTATTGACCTTTAATCGAGACATGTTTTTATGGTGGTACATATATTTCTATATGTGGTGGTATATATATTCCTTATTTATATGGTCCAAAATTTAAGGGGTTTGAGAACCCCTGTACTGATCGCCCGTATTCGTGTGACTGTGACAGAGTGATGTGGTGACGCACAGCTCGTGTATATAAACCGTTCCCGCCAGAACCTAAGAGTTGAGTTCGTATCCTGGCGTCAAGAGTAGGATTTCGCCTTAGACCATATATGTATACTTATAGACACGGCGCAGATAATTTGGCCCATGGCAAAGATCATGCTAATGCGTGACGTCACAGTTTCGAAAGATGTACAAGCTCATGGACAGCGCCTACGCTTGGCTTATGAGGGCGAGGGGGATATACCCGGAAAGAACAGACAGGATAATTTCAAAGAATTTGGTATTTTATCATGAAATAATCATTATGTAAAGTATATTTGAGACACAAATGCTTGTCGATATGTTTTATTAAGTTATTACAATGAAGTATGAATTAATAATAGTATTATATATGTATTTAAATTTGAAATAAAATTGATTAAATTTTTGGGTAATAATTTTAATTTATTAACTAGCCAACGACCGTGGTCCCGTTGAAAGCACTGGTTCTCATTCGATCACCGAAGTTAAACAATGTGAAAACCTAGGAAGTGGCAAGTGACCCCCGGGTGCTTTTCACGTGTTGTTGGCAAAAGGTGGTTCGGAACCCACCGTAATATACAGTAGTAATACCTCTGAAAGTTAGGCTGAAATAAGGCTGAAATTAGGCGATAGGGAGAGTGGAACTAAGGGGAATATTGGTTAATGGATTTGAAATCCTTAGGGGGCCAAATAATATAATCATATATAATACATACAATATATTAACTATTTTAGGACTCGATATTTGATTCTGAAGATTAACAACTTTCAACAAAATTCACGCGGAGTAAAAGAACTTGTTCAGGTTCTGGTATAATGTGTAATGGGTAGTGTGAGCGTCGGATTGCCGTGTCAGCCATTTTGAAATTATCTTAAGAACTATGTTGTGACGTCACATTTTACCACGATCTTTGCCACGCTCAATCTCGGCTTTCGTATATACATACTATATCTATGCCATGTCTATAAGTATATATGGTCTAAGTGTTTCGCAGATCCTCCTGCGTCCCACTGTCGAAATCACTTCCACCTTCGGTAGACGATCAGCACTAGTCATTTCTTGCAATGTCTTGTACATTGTACAACATCTGCGAGCCATCCGCAAGAAACCAACAGCTGGGATGCAAGGACAGTGCGTGTGGACAACGGCGGTGTCATCGTTTCCTATCGCTCAACCGTCCTCACCCTAAGGGTCCTTGAGAACCCAGACCAGGCCTTAGTAATGGGGAGAAAGTCTGACCCTTTGTCTAGGACAGTCTACGTCTCCATTCATCCTCGCACTACTATGTACCTACTGTGGGACTCGTGCTATACCGTTGCCAATTTCGTTAGTCTCTTCAACGGTTAAAAGATATTGGGGCTTGTTTTTCGCTATCCTAGGGTGCTTTAATTTTACACGGATATTTTTCAATTCAATAAGAACAACCTTAATGCCCACTTTTAGCATAAAACAGAATCTATTCACACTTTTAGCATTAAAGATGGGTATAGGTTCTGTTCCATGTTAAAGATGGGTATGACATATCTCTTACTGACAAAAGTGGTGGTGAGGTAATGGTGAAGCTCTCAGGTAGCATCTGCGAGGTACAATGTGCGTTCCAACGGTGAACCGGTGTTTAGCATGCATCTCCGCACACAACCAGCTATTTCCGGCGTTTTCGCGCGTGCCGTATTTAAAGCGACGCTGCGATTAGAATAGATAAATATCTGTCACGCGCGAGATGATAGCCCGTCGAGCTGGAACAGTAATCTGTGAGAGGCGACACTAAACGGCGCGAAATGGGATCGAGATTGGTGTATATTATAAAGACTGCAACCCGGGTCGGATCGATAACACTAAATCTCAGGACAAAGGCTATTCAGAGCGGTGTTAAATCGCACGATCACAGCCGATTACGGCTCGCCCTGTCGAATCCGGAAGTTAAGCGCTGCTGGCTGGTCGCCGTTAAATATTCAATAATCACAGGGCGTGGAGAAACGTGACCGTCGGGGTACCGTTGAATCCAACCTCGTTGCCTCGCGATTCATTCTCTCGGAGCCACCGACTACTTTCTAATACTCTCTTTCCTCCAGGTCACAGTTCGCATTGCTTGCATTCTGGATCCAACTCGTTAGCTGTGCTACGGAAAATTAGGGACGCTGTCATTCTGTAAAAAAATATTGAAAGTCGAAAATAAGAGCCACCCTAGTGCACGTCATCATCTTGTGAGGCTCAACACTGTCCATAAACATTGGGTGTTAAATGGACAAAAAGATTTAGAAGTAAAAATTCTATTCCGGTACCGGGAATCGAACCCGAGCCTCCTGGGTGAGAGCCAGGTATCCTAGCCACTAGACCATACCGGATATATTCTGAGGTTATAAATATTCGGAAGAAATCGATTGTTTAATTCAGGCATGGGCATATTTTTGCTCGATCAGAGATATTTTCAAGATGTACCTCGACCTCTCTCGGCCGCACGTCTCGCGCCCCGTAGTCGGAGCACTACGGCCCACAGTGATTCCTCGATTCTAAGTAGACAAAATTCAAATTTTTGTGCTCTCTTGTAGTAATACCACTTCGTTTTAAAACCACATGGACTTAAAAGAATTATATCATTTCATATTGCATCATTGGTTGCATTTCTGTCATTATTTTTGCACTCTTTTGCAAAAACTTTATTTCATAAAATATTTTTTGCTGCTTTTTAGCTTCGATGTTAAAAAAGTGTAAAATCAGCTCAATTATTGCATCAACTTTGGATTTAGTACCTTTAGAACTGGTTGAACACCAGACTTCAAACATCAGTCTTTGTTGCATAAACCATGTATTTTCTAAAAAATGATATGACTAACGGGCAAAACCGGGCGAGCAATATTTAGTATCATTACCCTGAAATAAAGATTCTTCTATTGGATATGGGTGTCAATAAATGCATACTGTTATTTGTAAAATAAGCGTGGTAATAAAACTTGTCTTTATTACACTTCGCGAGAGGAAGCTCTTTACTATAAGAAGTCTTAGCTTCGACTAACTCTTAGAAGAAAATCGCTGGAATCCGAAAGGGAAACGAAAGCAGGGTCCTTTCATATCTCCGGATTGTTTAGATTAGACCCCACAGTCCGGCTCTTGAAACAAAACATTAATTGGGATCTTTGAAATCTTTGCTTAGAAACGTTTCTGAGAATCGTTTCATCATACTTCTTAATCTTTGTTTATTAAACTGATACGGAGATAGTTGATTCATTTTTGACAACGAACAATAAGTTCATATTGCTGGTAATTTATTGATAATTAACATCTTCAAAGCTATCAAAGAATGAAGTCCGACCGAGTCCGGGAAAAGCTGTTATCGAGGAATCGAGCACGGCCGTGAAATTAGGACATTTACCCTGCAAACTGAATTAGACTATCTTCGAGTAGATTTCGAAATAGTGCAGATGACGTATGTGTGACGGTTGTAACGCAATTAATTAGCATGGATTTTCGTGGCGAATAGAAAAGCCGATGAGAAAAGTAGCCGGTTGCACGTGTTTTCGTAGTGGAAGTAGTATGTGTTGCGAGAGAGATTACACGCGTTGCTCACATACGTTTGGACTGCGGGTCTCTCGGCTGTACGGTTCTTGACTCGCGTGTGTGAGCGCTCGCGCGCGGGTTAATAGGCGTGTTTACAATGTCGGCAATTCAGCCTCCCACTCCGAGGTCCCCTTGAAATTGCGAGGAGGCATCCTGCATGCGAATGCGATGCCACCGTTCGCATAGCATGACTCACGGCCGAGTATAACGAGAACTACCTGCTGCATACAGAACCCTCGAGCCTCGAGCCTCGAACCAACCGAAAGCCGAGGATGCCAAAGATTTTGTCCTTGCATCCGACCGCGACTCCTCCGCCAACATCATCGTTCGAGGATTGGACCAGTTTCGGGGACGTCTTCATGTTTATATCTCGGATTCCTGACGAATATCTTCCCAAATATTCCAATTGCAATTCTTGGCCGGATACAGCAATCGTTTGCGGTCAATTTGGGCGTGACCGTCTCAGCAATTTCTTCAAGTTTGGAAACGAAGTGTTAACGGGACCCTGAATTCGATAATCTGGAGACACCTATTTACCACAGTTTTTTTCTCAACATATTGGCTGCTGTGTGGTGATTGAATTGTTACTATTGGGTATGGGTGTCAATAAATGCACACTTGTATTTGTAATATAAAAATTGTCTATATTTCACGACGCGAGAGGAAGCTCTTTGCTATACGAAGTCTCAGCTTCGACTAACTCTTAGAAGAAAATTGTTGGAACTAGAGCTCGGACTTTTACCCGGGTATATGAGATACCCTGGTACCCGAGTACCCATGAGATACCTGGATAGAGCAAAACTACCCGGGTATCTCATGAGATAGCTGAGTATCCGGGTAACCGGGTATCTCATAAGACATAAGTCATAAATGATTTCGTGCAATTTAAATCAATAATGAAATTAAAAGAACGTTGATATATCAATTTAAATTTATTAAAATCGTTCAAGAGGATAAGTAATCGTAATATATTTTCTGCTTTTTCCTATTGATGCAAACGATTTTTATTTTGCATAAAGATCCGCAGTGTATTCATGAGATACCCGGATACTCGGGTAATTTTTGTTTACCCGAATACCCGGGTAATTTTTGTTTACCCGGGTATCTCATAACTCAGCTCTAGTTGGAACCCGGAAGGAAAACCACCAGAGTCCTCTCATATCTCCGGATTGTTTAGATTAGGCTCCACAGTCCGGCTCTTGAAGCGAAGTATCAATTGGGATACTTTGAGTCTTTGTTTAGATACCTCATCGATACTTCTTAATCTCTATTTATTAAACCGATACGGAGATCATTGATTCATTTTTGAGAAGGAACAATAAATTCATTGGGCTGGTAATTTATTGATAATAGAACAGTTAGAAAACGATTGTCGTTACACTAGCTCACTAACTTTTCGTAAGTTGAAAATAATAAAATGGATGTCTTTGAATCCTCTTAAATTTATTTATAATGATTTAATTTAAAAAAAATCATCGCCCTATCCCTTTGTTCTTTGATTTTGACACAAAATTGCCGAAGGGGAAGGCAGAGCGGGGACACAAATCTGAATCCGTTGTCCGAACCTGGCTTGCACAAGTGAAATGAGCAAGAGCGAACCACTCAAAATTCACGCGGCAGTCAACGCGTTAAATACAAGTTAAATTTAGAAACGCGAAAGTTGTTTCGAATGGTAGTGTTTGGCAATGTTTACCAGCGCCTTTTCGCAGTCGTCATTCGAATTCAAAGGTTTAAACCACACGTTTTTCGAGGGACGCGGGACTGTATTTGTTCGCCGCAGCTCGCCGACAGGATGCTCCGTCAAATAAAAGTCCCTTCGCAGGTCGTCCTACGGGAGAATTCCTTGAATTAGATGCATTCAGGAATTCCGCACGAACTTCCAGCGGGCACGAACCTGTAACAGAGAGTGATATGCAAGTACGACTTTAATAAAGTCCCTCGCACAATACGGTCGGCGAAGCGTTACCATTTCACTCACCGTAAATATGGTCCCTTATGAAAACCACGCACCGACACACGTTTTTCTAGAAATGTCTTTCTTCGACGACGTCATTCTACCCGGAGAGAATAGGCTGCCAGCCTGCCGCGACTGTATAATAAACAAAGTGCAATGTTGCTTCGCGCATCGCTGACTTTTTTTACACGTTCACATCTGCACGGCTACTGTTCGACACTGACATTTATTTATAAACAGAACCGCAAGAGAATTATTGTAGTTAGAAGTTGTCATACAATTTTCGACTTGCTGAAATTATTGAAAGAGAAAGTGCGTATTTATTTAACAGTCGAATTGCACAATTATTATATTCTATAAAGATCAGTTTAGTAATTATATCAAAATTGAAAAATTCTGACCATATTCTAATTATGTAATTATGTATGTTATTAGTTTCTTTCTAACCGAAATGTAAATTTTGATTTTTACGATTTCGGCTCAGCGAAGGAAATTTTCATCATTAATGAATTTTAATTCATCGTACGATAAATATAAACTTCCTTTTTCTCTATGAGATTCTAAGCGATGAATTTCGAGTCACTCCAACCACAGGATAAATAGTAGCGCAAGGGGTTAGCAGACAAACAAAGTGTTGATCTCTTTTCTCTCGCGTTGCTCGTGCAACCTCTGGTACGCGCAACTCTTGCGTGACGTCGGCCAATTCAGAGGCGTGATGCACAATCGTAGGAACGCTGAAAACACGGCAATAACCCGAGCCTGTGTACACACGCGCGCGAACAGAGACCCGAAGTTTGTGCTCGACGTATGCAGAGTACGTGTCTCTCGCGTCTGATGCCCATTATAGGGTACTTTGTAAACAGCCACGAGGATCATAGGCACAGCCGCGAAGCAGCGAGATCAGACTGCTCGATAGCTATGAAAAGGGAGCAGCTCGTAATCCCAACATATGAGGCATTTTCGTCGTTATCCAATGCTTCGCGTATCGCACTTTCGAAAACCCATGCTCTCCTATCCTTCTGCACGCCCACAGTGGGCCAGAATGGCTGAAAAAGTTCTCATACCGATTTTTAACCAATGCACAGTGATTCTTAAATGTCCATTACATTCGCGAAAACGATAATATTAATTAAACTTATTAAAAACTCTCGTTAGAATAAGCGTTCAAAGATCAAACTTTTTCAGATACGATTTATCACCGTAAAAATTCCGTTTCTTCATAACGATGTTCTAGAAAATCTACTGAAGATTAAGTGCCCACATTTTTTATGGATAATCTATATATCTGTATTGAGAACGCCCCAGGAACTAAACGTTAATGTTCATAATTTATTAGCTAACAAACTGCTTAGTCAACTAAGCCTCTAATCGTCAAAGTTTTTCACCTTTGACAAGGGAAAAGTTCAAAAAATGTGTAAAATGTTCAAAAAAGTTTAGGCTCTAACAAAGTGGAACATTTTCAGCAGTGTCTTCTCTAAACGATCCTGTAAAGTTTTCGTCTCGACGAACCCCTGTTCGGAAATTATGATGGTTTAAAGCGTCGCGTGATACGCAATTCCGCTGCGAGTCGCGTTGCATGAGGCGAATGACGACCACTCAGCGGCTCTTAAGAGTGTAAACACCTAACCCAAACGGATCTTATGAATTTTTTATATTATTCGACCATTAATAAACATTCGTATTTTTTGCTAGCTCAGTTGAATCATTTGTATATGAGAGAGCATAGCAACAGCAACTCGGTATAGCATCACAGTAGATTTTCCATATTGAAAACATGTATTTTACCTTTGTTAAGAGGAATTATAGTATAGATATTTGTTTATTAGTAGATAAACACAATTAAAATCCGTACGACGAATTGATTTTAGTCAATAACTTTGTAAAATATAATACATAATCTTGTTTGAATATTTGTAAATCTTTAAATGAAATAGTAATAACACATTTTTGTTATTTCATTGAACGTAATAAACCTAATTCATTGAAACATTATGGATTACTCATGTTTGAAAGCCTAAACAGCCAGTTTTTAATTATTATTCATTATTAACACAATTTTTCAGACATTTCCGGTGGTGTGCCAAAAGATGTTTTCTACAAAAAATAATCAGTAATCTGTATTCTACAAAGCTCAATACAAAAAATTTAAAGAATTATTTTTTTTAATAAAAAATTGTGCTCACCTTGATTGCTTATTTATAACTATATATATTTTTATTGAACAATGTTATAGCTGACGCCAAGACGAATCCAACGACCTATTGAATGTGGTCTTTAAGTTTTGAAGTAATGGTGAAATAGACGTGAACAGGTACCCAACCGATCTGGCCCACTGTGCGCCCTTCCGGCATTTTTTTTTATCATTTCTCTGTCGTCGCATGGCAAATGTTGTCCTTTAATTCTACAGAAACGCTCGTTAATCAGTCTCCACCCGAAAAGAATTCCGATGGACTGAAAACATTAAAGATTTAATTTAGGTGAACCAAAAATGTTGTATTTGAAAGGGTGTTTCTCCATGGTCATTTCAAGTCACTGATCCAGTGTGACATCATTCGAGGTGATGCGTGTTAGCAGTTTACCTGGGTAACCAAGATCGTGTATCAATTTTCCATATTTTCCAATAAACATTCTTTTTCTAGTCTCGGCTCAGCTACATGAAATATCGGATGCGCGAAGCGAATAAAGAAGTTCGCGTTATCTCGATATATTTGATGTATGTGTGTACTGTACGCGCGACGTCCTCACTGACATAAATAAAAGTATCAGAAACGGCGAAGAACGGTGTGTAGCAGCAAGGCGATAAACCATCGGATATTGGTCAATTATATCCGAGCTTGAAATTATTCGTGTCGATTATTATTTAAATACAGCTTTCCGCTCGGGCAGTAACGAGAAAATTAATTGATCGGCTCAGTTACGTTGTATATTTTCTGCTTCAACTCTTTGCACTCGGAACTGTTTTACGAATTATTTTATTGTTAATATATTTGCACTGATTTATGATTTATTATATCAAATTCAACACGCGAGTGCTAATAATTATTCCTAAAAGATCCATGTTAATTATAGTTATGATGATTGCCTTGCGCTCGATATTCATGTCATTCAACAGTCTCCCAATAAGTGACGCGATACGTGACCAGCAATTCGGAGCGAAGAGAAATCAGTTTTGAGAAGAGTCGCGCGTGCCATGGCCGATCCAATGCGCCCTTCGATTTCTATTTCCGTTTCCAATCGATTCATCGCGTGTATTTTTCGATACCTTGACCCCCCAGTAGACTTCGATTTCCCCCACGACATCTTTCCCCACGCTGCAGCTAAGGCCCGTCACGTGAAACCAATTCCCATGATTTGCTATCGTCTTCGAATTTTGAACCATTCCCAAATGCTCGCGAAAACTCGAAAGCCGATGCGAATAATGGAAGCTCGAATTCGGAACAGTACTCGTCGTTTCAGCGATGCGCGAGAGTTTGCTTTACCCGTTCGAGTTACACTCTTGATCTCTCTTCATCTATCGTTGGCCATAGAACTTACGGCGAATTTCTATGCGTCCGTCGGTTCTATCTCGACCATTAATTACCTCGAGATACACCGCTCGTGCCGCTCGAACCCTCGACTCTGGAGTAGACCTCTCGAAAATCGTATCCCGCATTAACGATCCCCGCCGACATCCCACAGACTCTTTGCTGTCACTTGTGATAGGTGTAGCGTGACGCCACACTCCAGAAACCCTCGCGATACCTACCGTGTAAAATTATTTTTCAACATTGATATACGCCGTCTACGCTCTACCCGGATACTCAAAAAACTATACGAGTTCCACTGCGAAATTCTCTGCGAACTCGTCCAAATAGGTACGTTCCTGTATTAGCTCACGAGCTAGATTGGATACCGCGGATGGAGACCTCACTTTGGCGTATGCACAGGATGTACCAAAACGATGTGCGAAGATTCTATACCTTTAGACCGGTGGAGATCTGTTTGAAAATATGAGGTTATAAAAATATGAGAATGATCGACAATTTCGTTTACCTTGCCAATGAGAATACAATCCCAACAAAAACATCCTGTAAACAGGAACCAAGTTTTCTATGGCCGTAAAAAGTTGCGAGATCAAACAAAATACGGCTAAGTTTGTTAGCATAGAAATAAAAATTAGTTTAAAAGAACGCTATTAATTTTCAAAGAGTTACATGGAAGGCTAAATTATTGAAACTTGGCCGCTACCTAACACCTTTTATGGCCATTGATTTAAAAAGTAACGCCCAAGTTTGAATAATTTAGGCCTTCATGTAATTCTTTAAAAATTAAATAACGTTCTCATAAACTAATTTTTACAAACGCTTTTTTCAGTATTGCAAGGGTATTTCTAAGCTAACGAACTTGACCGTATTTTGTTTGATCTCACATCTTTTTATGGCCATAGAGAACTTGGCTCCTGTTTACAGGATTTTTTTCTTGGGATTTCATCGATTTTTGTTGATTGTTTTTTTCATCAGTATTTGTTGCGAATTCGAAGCTAATGAAATTTTATTAATTATTAAGTAGGTATTACTCTTATCCCTGATGCATTAAGTCCTAACCCTTTTTTCACTGTTCCCGAGATACTGTCATTTTTTATTTTATTATTTTTTTTTTAATTCAAACGACTACATACGTCATGTGGTTGGGCATACAGTATATGCTTTCGGTCAAGCCTTTTGAAAATTTCGTTATTTTTGCGGTAGGACGCACCGTTCCCAAGACACAGCCATTTTTCTTTTCTTTTTTGTTGAAGTGTAAAATTTCAAACTTTGATAATTATTCCTTCGATGGTTTGTTATGGTGGATCTATGTATCAAATTTCAAGCTTGTAGGTCAATGGGAAGTACACAAAAAGGTTTTGATGATCAGTCAATCAGACAGTGAGAAATTTAGCGATTTTTGAGGTCCTATATCTCGAAATCTACTAATGTTGGAAGATTAATGTTTTGCCAATATTGAGACATGATAGTATTTAACAAGTGTACGAAATTTCATCTCTCTATCTGCCTCTAGTTTCGAATTACAAGTCTCTAAAAAAGTTATTTGCACTACCGTGCACCTAGATACAATATCTTTTATAATAACATTACAATATTTATTCAAGATCAAAAATATGTCTTTTTTCAAACTCAAATTTCTCAAAAACTATGCGCCTAGAAGAAAAATTCGGAATCAGCGCAAAAAACTCTATAAAAAACTGCATAGTAAGAATCGAAACGTAAAAAAAAGTTTGAATTGCCGGGTGTAACTATATAACTTCTATGGGGTATTCACTGGAAGTAGCCAGTGTGGACATCTAATTACGGTAAAGAATAATAAAGACCTGTGGTACGTCTAGGTATCGAATATGGTTCGGGTCAAGATCCTGTACCCTAATTACAAGATGTCTCGAGTCATCGACGGCACGAACACCGTTTTCACCGAGTGGAAGAGGATCGCGGGGCCGATGTCAGATGTCTCGTCGGGTTTGTTATGTAGCGCGCACGACGCGGGAAAAGACGGATAAAAAACTCGCCGTAAACGGACAAAACCGTTTCCTAGATAACCGAGAAAATACGCTGGCAATGGCCTCGTTACGTTAGACTGCGATTTCTCGCCGACCGCTTCCCGCATGCTTCGATTCGGATCGATCTCTTTTTCTGCTAATCTTTTGCTGAATAATCGTACGCGTTACGAGAGGAGGATACACGCAATTACGGAAATCGGTCCATAGATTAGGCTACCATACATAAACGTGAAACCTGTACGACACGATCGTTATCGTGACTGCGAGAGAACAATGTTATTTCGTAATGTGTTACATAATTACGTTAGGCGTAGCAACAAATGCTTCAACAATTTAAAAAAAAAGAATCTACATACCTACATAATTAATGACATATTTAGCGTAATAAAAAATATGTTGCAATACAAAAGTGCAGTGGTAAATAATAAAGATTAAACGGATAAACAAAATGCACCATTTATGCAGGGGAATTCAATAACACCTCAACACGAACACATGTAGATAGTTAAAAGCATCGAACACGCAACTTTCGTTCGTTGATCGAACATGCATCTTCTTAAAGTGACTTTCTCAATTTGACAGTTTCGGAATTGCAACGAAGAAAGTAAGTAACGATATATTCCCCCCGTCGATTTCAAGGTTGATGGCGCGTGGAAAGCGATTCACCGCGTTTATCATAATTATGGGAAACATGCAAATGGTCCATGAAACGAGGAACGAGGTAATTAGTCAGATTGTCGTTGGAGAAAATGTTCTCGCTTTCTTGCCGCCATTCTTTTGTCCGCGGTTTTCTTACTTTCTTGCCGGATCGCGTGAGCTCCGCGATCCTCTAGCAGCTTTGTTCGTTCGATGGAGTGATTTTATTGTGTCTAAACGATGAGAAACGTACGGTAAAATCTTATCTTGTTACTATTAGGAACGGAATTAGCGATAGAGTCGTCTGCTACAGTGTCTCTCGAACTGGCTAACTAATTATTCGCTGCGATTTTGAGGTATCGCATCGTCGCCGATGTTACGTCATCATTTACGTAAGCTTTAAACCGAAAACGAATCGAGAACAATCATTTCCGTCCTACATACGAACTGGCCCCTGGAAAGTCTAACCCAACCCGTCTCCTATATTTACCGAACCAGTTCCTTAATTACATTATCAATTTCAAGATTCAGTCTTGCAACATTTAATATTATTATTAGTCTTCGTTGCGCGCAGGTGTCCACGGTTGTTGTACAGTTAGATCCAATAATAAAAATAAAGTGGAAACCAGTGATAAAGGGTAAACTTGTTTCGTCTGCAACGCGATACACACGGATGACAAAAAACGCGGCAACTACGTGTGCAGTAAGCCTAGCTGGTTGAACGAGGAGAGCAATCAGAGTGAAAACAGGACTAGCATGACCTTTCTATTGCTTTCACATGATGGGAGATCATAAACCTTGAACCATCGGGAATGTGCACCTATTTTGTTTTTTTAGCTATTCTGTCAATTATTCATACTAGCTGCCAGTGGCGAATTTATATCGCCGCCTTATACCCCCCCCCCCTGAAAGAACCAACCTTCTTCTTACTAAGTTTCTTACTACACTTTAATTTTTTTAACAATTTTAACGTCACTTTTTGAATTCTTCTACGAGAATTATTTCACGTCGGGACCTACAGTTTAGCTTAAAGGTAGATTCCGAACGATCTTGGGCACCACAGAATTATATGCCTTAATTTCTTTGAATTTTTAAAATTAAAAACTTTTATTTTTCTAAATTGCTGAACATTTTTATTCATTTGTCGTTATCATTGCGAATTGTGGCATTGGTATTTTTCCAAAAATTTACCGCCCCTTGATTTTGCCTTCCCAGCTCACAGCACCTATCGCTGCTCCCTTAAATGTGCCAGTGCGAGTTGCAGCAGGCGTACGCAACAAATCCGTGTGCATACTAAATCGGATCAGCTGCACACTTTCGTAAACATTTGGGTCTTGCTCCGGTTCGAATCAGCACCTCAGCCAGATTTTCTGATGTGTCCAATTCGAAGCACGCGAAGTTCTGCTCAGGATCCGTGAGTGTGTTGAAAATCTCAGAAACTGATATAATTGCAAAGATAATAATGAAAAAAGCCGAAGGATATGGGTTATTCATTCTACGACTGATCTCCGGGACATTTGATTCTTGAAAAATATACACTATACACGCTGAATTGTTAGTTGATCCGTGGAGGACAACAGCAAATTCTTCTGCATTCGATCGGGCACGATTCTCGAGGCACGCAGCATTTTTCGCGCGTCGAGTATTCAATTACAAAATCTGTCCACGTTACATAAAACACAGAACGTGCGATGCGGGTCAAATTACGTATCGAAAATCGAGTGCAACGGTACCTCGTGAAATTTGCCAAGCACGTTCCACGCGTAAACATTCGTCATTTGGATTTTCAAGACGATTTTCGAGACGATTTTCGAGACGATTTTCGGTCGACGATTTACCACCGATAACGGGCAGTTCCAAAATTGACTTTAAATATTGACAGATCCTGCGATATGAAATCTTGGTTCGAATTTTGTGAACAGATCTGCGAAAGAAAATGAAGCGGGAAAGAACGGTGTAAGAATGCGTAGAGTAGCCGTATCCCCTCGCTACCTGTTGCAAGTGGGGTTCACAGTGGAAATGCTGGAGGACCCCCGGGTTCGCATTCCTGGAAGGAGGGACAAGAGCCGAAGACAGAGAGATACGTGCGCCGGCATACATCGTTTAGAACTAAAAAAGGACAGTTTTTGGTTAGTCGGTGGTCCTCGGGAGCTCGGTATGGTTCAGGATTGAAAAGCCCGCACAGGCTCGGAGACCGACCGCAAGGGAATGTTGAGAATATGACCTAACCTAACCTAAAATTGGCGTGCCGTCAGAGGGAAATGAAGCCTCTTACCTCGGCGATGTATCCTTCCGCGTTCTTTACAGGATCCCACGGTGTCTCGTTCATTCATCGAACGGGACGTTTCACAGAAATCACCGCACCACGCTGATGTCAAAACACTCGGCTACACTCGCGTCACCACGGCGCATAATGTGTAAATACACCGTTTGAAAAGCTCGCGGTTCGAACCCGCTGGAATCTCGCGTTCCTCCGGAGGGCGGACCAGCCACGGCACTTTTCCCTCGCGAAACCGAACGATCGCGTCTCACGTGGCTCGAATAAACGACCAGATATGCTCGAAACACCACCGACAACAACTTCGAGCCAACAACCGAACGCGAGATAAATGTGACAGAGACGCTAACCGATGTGTTGCCGTTTGACCTGTCTCCGAACTGACCAATCGCCTTGCAGGTGGTACGCTACGATGTTTCTCGCTGCCTGCTGGGGGCGGGGGGGGGGGGGGCAACAGGAGGGACAGAACCACCTGACGCGCAACCTTCTGGGACCCGCTAAAACATTCTGGGGCCCGCAGGGGGCCCTGTCCATCCGTTACACCTTACCGACAAAGCGGGACTTTTCGACTGTGGGTCAAGTCGCGCGCTTACTCTGTCGGATGGAACTAACTATGGTTCTGAACCGTGCTGACGCA